>MU866207.1:54510-84165 GCA_033296915.1 Triangularia setosa | reverse complement strand
CCCGCGCCCCCCCGCCCCCCCCCCCCCGCCGCCCCCCCCCCCGCCCCCCCCCCCCCCCCCCCCCCCCCCCGTTGTGTTTTTCAGACTTGATGTCATGTTTTATGTTTCAATTTTGGGCGAATACTGTGAGATTTGACCCCAGTGATAATGATGGGGTTTGTACGATATTAAAAAAATTCAAAAAAAAACGACTTTTATTTTGTGGCAAGTGATTTCTTGTACACATGATGAGGAGGACGCTTTTGTAAACTATCCCGAGCCTGTTCACGCCGTTAACATGACTAGACCTTGGTCAAAGATCGTTAAACTGGCACAGTGGTGTCGATCTGCGGTCTTGAGCCACTCGGGGGTTCAGGTGGGTCTTGGCATCGTAGTCGAGATCCGATCTTTTAAACATCACAAGATGATGATGTAGCAGAACTAAATTATTTGGCATTGCACTCGCCTCTCAATAAATTGGGTACTCCCAATCGACATAACTTCCATACAGATATCCCATTATCATGCATTTGTTCATACACATAACATATCACTTCTCAGTCACAACCTTCTCAGACACAACCTTCTCAGACACAACCTTCTCAGACACAGGCTCCTCCGGTAAAACCTTTTCCGATATGTCAATATCCGTCTTTTTCTGTGATCCTTGGGTCGGTGTAGGCTCCGCTGTTGCTGTTGGGACCGCTGGTAGTGGTGCGTCTGGTTTTGTTTCCAAAGTAGCAGCTGGTTGAGTGTTCGCCTGTTCTGATCCAGGGGCTGGCACGGCAGAAGCCCGTCCGCCACGCATGGAAGAACGCTTTGGACCAGGTTGTGCAAACGGGTTATGCGGAGCCGGAGCGTAATACCCACCGTAACTTCTGCGACCTTGTTGAGGGTGCTGAGGTTGGACTGGTGTCGGCATCGGAGAATAGTAACCACCATACAGGGCGGCCTGCTCAGGAGTGATGTAGGGGATAACGCCGTGGACCGAAACCCGCTGTGGCCGGGGCGGAGGTGCACAGCCGGCGTTGCGCATAGCCAGCACTTGTTGTGGTGTAGGTGGGTATTGCGCAGTCGTAGGTGCGGCGGCGTACCGGAAGCCTTCGGGCAAGGGCTGGGAAGGATCGAATGGGATCTGAATGACCTGTACGGCCCGTCTGGCCTTGTTTCGCTGGCTGGTTTCGCAACAGGCACCGATGAAGAGGATGAGATGGAAGAAGAACAGGGCAAAGTCGAATCCCAGAAGGATCCTGAAGAGTGTAAGTTCCTCATATGCCTTGTGGTCGTCCTCGAAATAGCGAAACCACCCATCATATCCTGATACGTTGTTGACGTAGTGAATCATGATGCCAAAAGCGGCGGCTGCAAGGATCCCGATGACAAGGTTGTAGATGACAAGCCATCCGGGGTGCATTCCACGTCTGTCTCTTGAGAGACAGAGGTTCAGCATCTCGATGACGACGAAAAGCAGTGACAGGATGGCCTCGTTGAAGTTAGCATTTTCCAACCGGGTAGAGAGCAAGACAGCGCTGAAGAAACACATACCGCTGAGGCAGAAACGCCGGCTATATAAGCTGATTCATGAATGTAATAGCGGCCCCTGTCTCCTATCGCAGCATATCCCGTCGCGACACTCAGTCCAATGATGACTGCGGAAACGGCAACCGCAAGAAGCATAAGCACAATCTTCGCCTTGTGCCATCTTGGGTTGAACGGAATCTCGTAGGGAACCTGGTCGATATCTTCGTGGCGTGCCTCGTACGGTCCGCATCCGCAGGCATTTATGCAACAGCAATACGGGTCTGGGAGAGCAGGTTGGAACCGAACAGGCCCGGGCGTCTGTCCCTGACCATCTTTCGGTACCTCCTGATGGCTTGGGGGCAGTGGCTTTGGTGGGAGTGCCGGGCGCACATCGTTACCGTTACTTTGTTGCTGTTCACTGGCTTCGAAGCCTGCCTCAATCCCCTGCTTCTCCTGCTCAGTTCTGTTCTCTGCGTCAAGCTTCCCCGGTTTTGGCTGCGCGGCTGCGCTGTCGTCACCTGCCATGATGTAATTCGTCCCCTATGCTGGCGATAAGTGCTGGAAGTATCTCAGTCGTCGCGTACTGAGGGTCCAGATGTTGCTGGGCAAATTGTCAAGGGAAAGGTGCGATATGGTGACGCACCAACGGTCAGTTGGAACTCATATGATCAAAACGAGCGCGATTTATGAAGAATTTTATCAATGAAGAGGAAAAAGGAACGGCCAGAACGCGCGACGGCAGCAACGGCGACGTTGTCTATTTAAAATTGCTTCCAGGCATCGCTTCACCTTGAAGTGATTCCCTGCTCCTGAACCAGACTACAGGGGCCTAGCGGTCCCTTGGCATTGCATCTTGGTGGGACAAGGGTCCGCCAAGAGCTCTGTTTGTTATCTTTTTGGGTATTTTGGCCAGTGGTCTGGGTGGATTAATAACATGTCTGGAACTTGTGCCAGCACTATAACCAAACTGATCAGACGGCAGTGACTCACGAAGCCTGCATCAGGCTCTGGAGCATATCAACGAGGCACCAGCCTGTTGGATATGCTGTGGCAACCGTCCGAGGCATCGACCTGCTTCACTCTCCGGCAGTCAAGTCATCACCTTAGCTCCGTGTCTGTTGGGTATCTTGTTCATAAAAGAGAAGCTGTCAGTACTATTACCAAAAATTGGCCATGTCCATGGCTTGACCCAAAACCGCGCTGTGCCTGAAATACTTTGCTTTTTTTATATTTTTTTATTAAACCGCCACTTTTTCACTCCCGCTGCAAAACGACCACCAGGCCCATTATTCCGAGCATCACCGTCTTCATCCATGGGTGCTCGGAGAGCATAATGGTGACATAACCGACGAAAGGCATATACCCAACAACGCTCCTGGTTGAATGTTAGCATCCGGCCGAAAAGAACAAAGCTAGCCACTAGGGACAACGCACCCAATGATATCTTCCCTGACCAAATAGTTTTGTCCAGGAGCGTAGAGCTTTGTGTCGTCGGAATCGTTGTTGTCTCCCTTGGTCAAGAGTTTCGCAGTCGGCCTAGAGCCTCAATTGTCAGTGACAACCATCCATTCCTCGAGAACCGTCGCCGAAGGAGAACGAACCCTGTGCCAAACTTGCTGATAACCCGATGCACAATTGGGATATCCTTGTCCTTCACATTGTATACCACAACTTCGCCAACACTCGTTTCGGTAAATAAATTTCGGTTCCAGAGCAGAAGCAGATCGCCTCTTTGGAAGGCGGGCTCCATGCTTCCGGATAGGACGACGACAATCGGGGATGGGGAATCGCTAATGACGGAGAGGCCTTTCCACATCTGATCACTCTGTTAGCTGGCGTACATCAAAGCATGCGACAGACTGGTAGCAAAGGGCGCACCATGAAAGCGGTAGATAGGATCAGCCCAAAGTTCATGAGCTGAGCGGCAGCCTGCCGCGGGTTTCCTAGAGCCGACAGCATCGTTGCGATATATGAGCAAACTTGGCGTGAGTGGTGCAACCTGACGTTCGTTGTTGCGGCTTGGGAAGAGCTGTCTCGAAGCCCAGGAACTTGGATGCTGATGGACGCGGAGACCACGGTGTCGAATTGGTAGTTGCTGATTGGGGCGCAATGCTCAAAGTGGGTCTTCATTGTGGGTCTCCACCTTTCTGAGAACCTTTGTGGTTTTGGAGATTCTTGACTTTTGGAGATGGTGTCACTTCTCGACTTTCATGGGGAACAGCTGGCACTGGAATCTTATCGAATGACAGTTATACTGTTTATGCAAATGGCTTTTCAAAAGCCCAATAGTGAGAGCGAACACAGGCAATGCTTAATTGAAGTGAACAAGCCTCCTCATGGTGCATCGTTTGCTGCATCAGTTCCACACCTTCCCTCAATCTTCAAAGCAGCCTTCGAGGCAAGTGCTTGATGGCTATTTTGTTCCACATCTCGGGCTTACCGGATTCTCAGAGCCATGACTGCAGCTGCCTCTTCTCGGCTCTTGCCCGAGTTCAGCCTTGCCTATGCCTTCCACATCACCTTCAGATGGTCTGAGCGGAAGAAAGACGTGCTTGCCTTGTTCATACCTCCCAGGTTCCCACCGTACCATATGCCCAAGAGTTTGGGCCATCTCTCTCTCTCTTTTAATTCTCGATTTTCCGAGATTCTACATCTTCCCTCAACACCTCCATTTCTTGGTTGCCAGTTGCTTTACTGCCGTTTCTGCTACCTCTTTGCTCAATCTGTTTACACAAAACCCAGGCAGATTGCATCTGTCACACGTTGCATTCGCATCTCTAAAACATCGTCTCTCTGAGTACGCACACCATGTCTACCGAGGAGCGAGCTCCGCTCTTGTCGAGCCGCCAAGGTCTCCCTGTGGCCATCGGCTCATCGACCGTTCAGGACCATGTATGAATCTGATCTCGCCGTATCTGTCCGCATAAGATGACTGACACATGCTTCGTAGCCCATTTTTCTCCGAGTTTGCCACTCGCCATGGCCATGCGTTAGCCAGAGCGCTCTGGTGTACCTTCGCGGTCTGATCTTCTGCTACCTTACTGGCCTCGCCGGCATGCTGTTTCGCTACAAGTTTCACTACGAATATCCCCAGGATGAGAAAAAGTCCAATTGGTGTATTCTCTTCGAGTTCGCGTCGTTGGCCTATCTTCTTCTCTGGCTTTATCACCTCATTGTCTTTGTGGGTTCACTCGTGGTACGGATGTCTATAAGACTGTCACTGATGCCTTTTGTTTGCAGTGCTGGAGCTTCACCCATCTCTTTTATCCCGACGTCGACGAAGATGACAATCACTGGGAATCCGTGGTACTCAACAAGATGTCACCACCTCTTCAGACGCCACACTCACGCAAACGCTTCTACTTCAGCATCTTCTACACCATTGCCCATGTGTTCATCTTCATGAACACTCTCATTTACTGGTCTGTATTGGTGCCTCAAGGATACGGTCACTTCCCCCAAGGCAAGGGAGGTGAGTCGATTTCGGTTGCATCTGGTAGGCGTTTGTCTAGATTGAGGCTCTTCACTGGACATTCACTGATGAGATCATAGCCAAGGAGTTCTTCGGCAATGGATGGTTCGAGCCGTTCTGTATTCTCAATCTCTACATCGGCACTTCGCTCATTGCTCTCTTCGAGATCTTTCTCTTGAACAGCATCAAGCGCCAGGTCCCCGTCCTTGCGCACGTCTTCGCTACTGGCTTCTTTCTCTCGGCCTACCTTGGTTGGGCTGCCTTTGGCAAGCTGTTCACTGGCTTGTATCCATTCTTCTGGATGGATCCCGATACCATGAAGAAGACCGAGTACATTGCGGCGTATGTTTCGGGATTCGTGGGCTTGGGACCGACAGGTAAGCGGCAGGCAATCACTGGGTTAACACTGTGATTCGATGCTGACGCTTTGCGCTACAGTCTTTGCTTTCGTGTATGGGTTGATCGGCATGCGCGAGAACCTGACTCAGAGGGATGGCCAGGACAAGAAGCAGCCAACCCACAGTAGCTCAGCTATGGAAGAGTAAACAGGGCGATAAGGCGACATATTCGGCCAAGGTCAATGTCTGTCGGTGAAAGAGGGGTGACTCATGTGAGGGGTTATGGTTTTGGCATGCATTGTTATTCTGTCGATGGAAGATCGGTATTGCTATGACTGATACAGAAGATTCTGTACTCGTACTGCACACTTAAACACAAGGAAAAGGATAGAAGCAATTATTAACCCTAGGCTACACAATTTTTATTCCTTTGAATCGTCATCAGTCTGGAGTCACTTGTGAGATGTCTGACCGGGGTGTGAAGTACTTCGTAGCTCGATGTTGAGACTCATGGAGCCCAGGCTGAGCCAAGAGGGGCCCTGGATGCGGCCCGCCCAGCTCCATCTTGTCTTACAGTAGAATGGCCCCACATTCCCACCACAGTGGTTCGTGTGGGGTGGCCCTGGTTCCCTTGACCAGTCAGCGCGCACTGATGCGTTTTTCATCAACCTCGCCGAACATAGAATTGGGCGGATACCGCCAGTTCAGTCAGGTCGAAGTGCAGAACTCCTCATCATGACGGCCCAATGGGAGGAGACACTCATTGGGAGGCATTTGTGCCGCGTGGCTAGTGTGACTCGATCTCTGGGCTTCTGGCAACACCATACCGAGGTGTGTCTGTCCAGAAGACTGAAGCGAGCATCCGCCGAGACCTCCCAGGTGTGCAGAGGAGAGCAAGCGCCGGCAGGTGAGGCTGTGTCGTGAAACCGATTCTTGCTGTGCTGCCAGTGGAGGGTTGCTGGGCACGTGCCCCGCAGAGGCAAACCCTGCTGCATACGTCGTCGACCTGTGGGAATCGTTTCCTTCTTACCTAAACGATGCAAATACAACAGCAACGGCACTTCATTTGTTCGTTTATTTCAATTCAATGAAGAACACAGGAATTAAGTAAGTGGGAGCCCTCTAAAGTCTAAAACTGATTAGCTAACTCGATAATAGTTGGGCGTTTTGTGGTAAAAGGTTCATCGATGGAGCTACCCCTCATCTGAAGTATAACCCTGGTCGACACACCCATAATCAGGGCTTCCCTGCACGCCAAATTCACAACGGCCATGTCTTCAGGGCTGACGACAACCACCGCAACGATGGAGTCGAGAAGGTCTCGCAAGAGGCCACGCAGTAGGTCAATTGCGTACAAGCAATGTGTCACAAGATAGCCGACAGTGATGATGCCTCAGGCAGCTTGTCGATGACAACCGACAGCCGGCCATTGATAAGTGACAGCACAGAACAGCTGCAGCCGCCCCCAGCCCTGCTTGTTTTCTTGTCGATCATGGGCCATTTCCAGGCACACACCTCTCTTGGTGTCACCCCCACCTCCTGGATATAAATACTTTCCCACCCCCCCTCGTTGCTTTCCATCCGTTTCCTCTTTTCCTCCCTCCCCCCCTCTTCACACAACCAACGGGTCGCAAAGCTCTCTGGAGTCTTTCTGGAGTTCTCTCTCCAGGACCTCTCCACCCCCGGACCCCGTCAATCGTTTTTGTGCCTCTCTCTCTCTCTCTTTTTTACTCTTGCATTTCCTTCGGGCCTTCATTCATTATTTTCGTCACTCTCTTGAAAACATACATGGAAAGAAGACGGCGACAGTAATTCAGACCTGGTCTGTCTTTCCTTTTGCTGTCTTTTTGCCTCATTCCGCACGCCTCGAGTCTTTATCGAACCGAACCACCACCACTATCAGCATTGCCATAATCCGATACAACACAACCGTCACCATGTTCAAGCGTTCGTTCCGAAGCCGTAACGCCAGCACCTCCCAGCGGGAGGCTGCCTCGACGACAATGGATTCACAACACCGCGTGGACAAGGCCGCGAGGCTGATGAGGAAGGGCTCCGTGCGGGATGCCCAAAAAGTGTCGAAATTGCAACGGTCGCTCAATAACGAGGAGACCTCGCGCGCACAGAGTGTGCAGACGAGGCTCAACGACAAATCTCTTGCCCCTTCACCCATCGTCACCCTGGTGGTGGGCGCAGAGGCACGGCTGTTTGCAGCGCACGAGGATGTGCTCTGCCAGTCACCCTTTTTTGAGAGGGTAATTCGCAGTAACTTCACCGATGCGCAGAATAGAAGGATCTCCCTCCCGGACGAGGAGCCAGAGGTCTTCAGCGGAATCCTCGAATATCTCTACAAGGGCGACTATTATCCCCGCTTGTTGCACAACAAGCAGCGCAACTCTTGGGAGCTCGAGGACTCGCTTCCCCGTCGGGTCACACCCCAAACCACCCCGACGATCAACGACTCACCTAAATTCGGAGGTGGCCGCGCAGGCCAAACCCCCCAGACACCTGCGGCTGTCGAGGCGACCGTGTTCCTCTCGGGCATCAGCCAACACATCCTTCGCGACACGGCCATCTACTGTGCTGCTGATCGCTTTGGACTGGAGGAGCTCAAGAGGCTGGCGCTGCGGAAGCAAGGATTGCAGGCCGGCATCGACGTCGGCACCATCCTCCGCAGCGCGCAATACTGTTACGCCAACACGCCCGACTCAGACAGCCGCCTGCGCGCCCATTACCTGGCACTCATCATCCGGTGCCGCAAGACCTTCAAGCGCAGTGGCACCATGCAGGCCGAGATGGAGAAGTGCGGCAGCGACAACGTGTACGGCGAGGGAAGTGGGAAGTTGTTCTTTGATCTGTTTGTTGCCATGTGCAACCACCTCGACGACGTCATCGATGCGAGCAATGCGCGGACCCCCAAGACGATCTGAGAGGGTGAGCTGGACCATGCACGCGTGGAAGGCAGCAGGCAGATATCTGGCGTTACCAAGGCAAAGCAAGGAGGAATCAATACCAGGGCTGGAAGCTGGATATTTGGATTGCGTATATTGAGGGGCTTGACGGTGATGGGCTTGCGTCTTCTTTTGCTCTTACTCAACATCCGGCGTTCGGGTCTTTTCTCATCCACAACTCCCAGATCTTCACATCAGATTGGAACACCATTTGGGAGACATTTCATTCACACTGAAATATCTTCACTTCTTTCGAGGTTGGCCGACCAATTGCTATTTTGGATGTACAAGATTTGTGGAGTGCAGGGGGCCTAATGCCGATCTACAACGTGAGTGTTGGTGCAAGAGAGGAGACATTGCCGCAACTCACAAAACCCTTCCCCTCTGCTCTCCAATCTCTTCTTTGCTTTGATCTTTCTGCTTCTGGAACGTCGGGCTGTTTTAGGACTTGCTTTTTGGTCTCTGCTTTTCCCGGAGTGTTTCTAGTTGGCTGGAGGAGCTAGTCTTCGCTGGTCGATCGATTCACACACGGAGATATTTGCAGGGACTTTTTACAGGCGTTATCAGAACAGGAAACTTTTTCTCACCGATACCCTCGCTGTCAACTTCATCATATTGGAAACAACAAAAAACACCGTCTTTGCCGCACACAGTCATCTCTCACACCGAGAAAAACTACAAAAAAAAGGTCAAAACCCCCAACCATGGATTGTGTACTTTTTACCGTCTCTTGTCCAGCTTGCTGGGCTTGGTGACAACCTTTTTTTGCTCTTTCAACTTTGGGACACGGTAACGGAACGGAACATCTCAACTTACGCGGCTACTTTTTGTGTCTTTCCCTGGCGTTTTCTTGGAAGCACAGATTGGCGGCTCCAAACACACCACTCTCAGATTGAACAATACCCGGGGTTAGCCTGATCTTTGCACCCCATGCATCTTTATAACGGCAAGCATAACCAAAAAAAAATACACAACACACATACAACGCACAACTTCATTTCTTTTGTCTTTTTGTTTGCAACAAATTGACAAAACTTGGTTCACCCAAAAACAATCAGGATGATCATGGTTGGGCGGGTCAAAAACTTGAAACTTCGGTGATGGAATAAAAAGGCCATGCATGGATTGCTGGTAATTTTCTTGTTGGGACTTGACAGGAAAGGAGAACATTCATTTGTTTTAACGACTTTTGATGATGATGTAACGAATCTTCTTTTTTGTCAATCTTTTTTTTGAAGGCCTTGGTTATACAACAAGGCTTTGCCAAAAACATAGTACCTAGTCCTACTTGCTCAAAGGTCAATAGGATTAATGGGAGACAAAAACGAGTCGGCCACCTCAAAAACTTTGGTTCTGGTTTCTTGCTCGCAGTGATGTGAAGTATGTGTGTGAATTACCAGCTCAATTTTCTTCCAGTATCTCTCTCCATTTCGCCGTCTAGTATCCCCTATGTCACCATTCACTCTTTCCACTTGATCTCCATATCTTTCACCTCGACCTCCAAATCCTCCAACTCCCCCTTCGCCGGCCTCGCCGCCATGGCTTCCGCCTTCACTGTCCAACTTTTCACCTCTTGGAGTCCATAAACCCAGCAAATCTCCCTCACCGGGATCTTTTCCCCACTAGACAAGACCTGGTACACCCAGAGTGAAACCCCGTTATGGTCCCCTTCTTTCTCGATGGAAATCGTTGTCCAGGGTTGTGTAGAGGGGTCGTCTTCAGTTAGAGGCGCAACAGACCAGTCGGCCCAGTTGTCGCAGGAGACTACGGAGAGGCGGGGGTGGCCGTTGTAGTATTCGATGCCGGCCTTGATCCACTTTTGTTTTTCGGCGGGATGGTTGAAGGTGAGGAGGATGCCGCCTTGGTCGTACTGGTGGGTGTAAGGGAGTTTGAAGGTTAGGGTGGTGGAGAGGAAGGTGGGTAATGGAGCTGTAGACTTTAAGTGGGAGGGGGTGGTTGAGGGGGCTTAAGGTAGTGACTGGGTTAGCACGGTGGCAGAGGAGTGAGGGATATATGGGAGGGAGGATGGAGGGTGTAAAGGGAAGGTACCGTTGAAGATATCCTTGGAGGGGGGCTTGCGCCAGATGTCGGTTGATGGGGGGGCGCGGATTGTGAATGAGGGGGAGGACATGGTGGTGATGGGTGACTGGAAGAGATGATACTGATACTGAGTTTTTGGAATGGTCAAAAAAAGGTGGGAGAGCAAGCAGGAACGAAGATATTTATATTCAGGCGCGGAGTTAACGACAACTGCACAAATACGAGAAAAAGGAACATCAAGCTGCTGTTGGCAGAACATCACGACATGTGGTCAATCGAGTCGCTCGATGAGGGGCATCGTAGCGGGGTCGCAACGCCGGCCGCTGCCCGGTGGGAGGGAGCGGAGTGGCTTCTCACCTGCCGGATTGCGAGGAAGGGCGACATTTGCGTTGTTGTTGCTGTCGGAGTTACCCAGCTGAGACAACAGCCGAATCGGCAGTTCCGCCTGGCGGTGGTTGTCACTTGTGATAGTGTGGGAAAGTCAAACATTGAGATGGAGGAAGGAGGGGGCGGGGCGATCCATAATCCCACAGGGTCGGTGACAGCTGAATGGTCGGTGACGAAGTGAATTGAGGACGGGTGGGTGCAGGCAGTCAACAGGTCTGAGGACAGATTAGTAGCAGTTTGCCTGGCCTTGGGTAGTGCCAAAAAAACGTCAGGAGAAAATGGACCGTTTGCAAGGGAACTAAAAGAAATAGCAGGGCTTTCTTGTTAACTGCGTTGTCCGTCGAGGTGTCAAATGCAAAGCTCGCAAAAAAGTGATTTGAGCAGTGTTCGAATCTTGACGTTCGTACCCCTGTCATAGTGCTGACTCATCTGATGGCCCAAGCTTTCTGCCGACTTTTTTCTCAGTGCCCACACACCCCGCTTGACCATTCCTCCAGTTTTCCAAATTCAATCCCCACCCTAGTTCTCACCTCGCAGAACTCTTCCCGTACCAGTATCACCAACGCTTAGCCAAGAATTCTGCCCAATCGTATTACATCCTTTCCACTATTCTCACTATCGCGCAAGCGTTGCCCCCAAGATATCACCACCTCTCGCAAGTTGTCAGCTTCGAAATCGTGATTCTGCAGCTTCACCTGGCAGAGCCCCGCCGCAGCTGTATTTGGTGGGCGACGAACGCGTCGGTCGCTTTTGCTAGCCGGCAACAAAATTTCACCACCCAACTCACTCTCGCGGTTCACGCAAAAGTCAAACATCAACCACCACCCCCATTCTCATTTCACAACAAAAGACAACACAACTTGGAGACAGAGAATACATAAGATCATCAACCATGCCGCCAAAACCTAAGAACAAACGGTTGAACCGCGTTGGCCGTATCATGGAGCTTGAGGAGCGCAGAAGAGAATCGTCCGTCGCCCCATCCGCCTCACTTGCTCCAGCCACTCCGGCCAAGGCCTCCTCCAGCAGTTCCGACAATTGCAAGAACTGTAACAGCTCTGACATTCAAGATGGTATCTGCCAGGATTGCGGTTTGGTCATCACCGAAAACAACATTGTCGCCGAGGTCATGTTCGGCGAGACTTCGAACGGTGCTGCTATGGTCCAGGGTAGCTTTGTCGGTGCAAATCAAGGCGGGGTGCGTCCCTCTGGATCCGGATTGTCCTTTCGCCGGATTCCTGGTGCAGGCCTGAGAGAAGCTCGTGAACGCGCCGAGAGAGAGGCTAGGGACCTGGTCAACCAAATGGTGTACCAACTCCATGTGCCTCAACAGATGGCGGAACAGGCCCTCGAAATCTACAAAACCGCCGTCAAAGTCAATTTCGTCAAAGGTCGACGGAAGCAAAATGTCGCCGCCGTTTGCATGTATGCCGCTTGCCGCGTTGCAGGGCAGAATCAGATCATGCTGCTCGATCTGGCCGATATAGTCAAGACAGATGTGTTTCATCTCGGTCGCAACTTCAAAGAGCTCTTGAGGCGAATCCCCCACCTCGACAACGGATACAACCCTCTTACACTCGAGGATCTAATCTATCGTTTTGCCACCAAGCTGGAGTTCCTTCACGATACCAACAAGGTTGCTACTTCGGCCATTCGCATCGCGCGGCGTATGATGAAGGACAGCATCAGTATTGGCCGCCGGCCCGCGGGTATTTCTGGCGCCGCTATCATCATGGCTGCTCGTGCGCACAATTATCGCCGCACAGTTCGGGAGGTGGTTTACATCGCGAAGGTTACAATGGCCACTCTGCAAGAGCGTATGGCTGAGTTCGCTGCCGTCCCTGCTGCTGGTCTCAGCATCAAGGAGTTCATGGAAAATGACGACTTGCACCCCGCGGCTTCTCATGACCCTCCTTCAGTCTACAAACAGTCCAAGGAATGGCTCGAACAACACCCCAAGAGAGCCAAGAAGAGAAAGGCCTCGGCCGCCAACCCTGAGGATGTCGAAGGTTCCCAAGAGTCCGACCAGCAGGGCGCTTCCAAGCGACAGAGAACTTCCTCAGACGCCGAGACGCCAGATTCTGAAATTGAGGAAGCCTCTGCTCCCAACGTGGACAAGGATGGTTTCGTGATCCCACCCAACCCCAAGGAGAAGCCCAAGGACAAGGAGCTTCTGAGCGTTCACGAACAATCCCTGCTGATTGGTGGCTTGGGAACGACCGACGATCGATTGGAGGTGGAAGCCTTGGCACGAGAGTTTTACGAGGATGAAGATGGAACCACCCAGGAGTACGATGCTAGCAGTGAGATGGCGATGGCACAGCAGCAAGGCATTGAAATCCCAGGTCTCAGTGTTAAGATCAAGCCCAGAGCTCCTCCCACCGCGGCGGCCGGCGACTCCCCCGCCAGCGACGTGACAGAGGGTGCTCAGAATAAGAACACACAAGCCAAGCAGCCCAAACCCCAACTGCCTCTTGACGAGTCGTGGGTGATGGATGAAGAGATCATGGTAGAAGAGGTGGAGGGTTATCTCGGCAATCCGGCCAATGCCCGCGTCATTGAAGAGGTGGTGCAAGAGGAACAGCAGCTCAAAAAACAGCCGGGCATTCAACTGGCTGGAGAGACTTCAGCCGAAGAGACTTCTACCGAACAGACTCCTGTCGAACAGACTCCTGCCGAACAGACTCTCGCTGTGGAGACTGCCCAGCCCAGTGAGGCTCCGTCCAACACCACTTCAAACGAGGAAGCTGAGACCTCCAGCTCAACCGCTGCCCCTAGCTCCCGCCCGGTTGTTGTTGATCCCCTTCTAGACCCGATTGTGCGTGAGGATGAGTTTGAGAATGATCCAGAGGTCATGTTTTGCCGTTTGTCCGACGAAGATTGCAAGATTAAGACCCAAATCTGGTTCAACCAGAACAAGGACTGGCTTCGCAAGCGGCAGCAAAAGATTTTCGAGGAAAAGATGGCGAAGAGCAAGCCCAAGAAGAAGAGCCAGGGGAAAAAAGCCCGCATCGGAGAGGGCCAGTCTGGTCCTGCTGCGTCCGCGGCCGAGGCTGCAGAGCAGATGCTCGTCACTCGCGCGCTTCAAGTCAGCAGGAAGCTTGATTACGGCAAGATGGACAACCTCTTTACCATCAACCAGGGCGGGCCTGGCTCCGCTGGAACTCAGAGTGGCATTGCTAGCGCCACTGTCAGCGATAATGGGGAAGAGGATGATGAAGAGATGTCCGACGCTCCGGCTCAGCCTACTTCAACCGCACCAGCGACAGCCGCTAAGGGCAATGCCGCTGCCCTCACGGACGAGGAAGATGATAACGAGGACGATTACCAGCACCAGGAGGAGAACTATGAGCAGGAGTACGACGGGGCCAATTACGACCAGGAAGAGTACGGAGATGGTTACAATCCCTGGGGATGAGGAGTAAAGAGGAGGGATAACTGAGGGTGTTTCAGCGATTTTCAGCTTTCTGTTTCACCAAGATACCCAATGCCCGAATTATCGAGGCGATTTGCAGCGCAACTTTTGTATTTTAGACTGGGCAAAGGTTTGGGGTTTGGGATTCTGACATGGTATGGAAAAAAAAATGGGGAAGAAAACGGCCGGAAGAATTTGGGCTGTTTTTGAAGGCTACCGTGAGAGGGATGGATATACTCACGATTTTTATCATTGTGGCAATGCAGGATATTGTACCATCTCACGGATAGAGAGAGGATGGATCGGCCATTTGGTGGGCAGCCGCTAGAGCTTTTATTCAGCGCGAAGCACTGCATTTGTTTCCTTGTTACTGGTTCTCTGGGAGTGTACTAATTATAAGACAAAAAAATAAGTATAATTTATGAAACCTTTCGGTCGATGAGTGATGTGAACGTGATCGTCTTAGTGGTTGGAGTGTTGGCAGCTAGGGCGCAGGCCATTGGGTTAGCAAGTGAGCTTGTATTGAGTGACTTCAACCCTCCGCCATTAGGATAATAGAGTGAAGGCGATGGAAAGAGGGTATCCATCAAGTTACCGGTTGTAGCTATTCCCATGGCCCAGTTCACAGGTGTCAGGTTGTGTTGGAGACAGCCTTTTGACCAGCGCTCAATCAAGATTGAGTTTCGTGTAAACGAGCTGTCTTTCACTGTCTACGGAACTGCAAGTAAGGAAGCTGATGATCAGTCAACACAGAGCCTCCCATGGTGCTCAAAGTTGAAGAGGTTGAGCTGTGTAGGGAGGTGTGAGCACTCGCTGACACTCGGAGTTTGCACGCTGGAAGGAACGAGAGAGTAACTCCGAAATTCTCCGATTTTGTTGAAATCACAAACATCATCACAATGGCATGCATCGTCCGAAATGATACTCGAGCTTCTGCAGCTTGGATATCCCATCCGTACACAACGAGCCTGCGATCGATCGATACTTCCCAGAGAAGGCACTGCCAAGAAGGGACCTGGCGTCGGGTGTGTCCCTTCCCCCGCCACACCATTCCTCATCATCGACGATGCAGGGCCTGCCGAGGGTTGCCGAAAGCCGGTAACTTCACCTGCCGTTCCGACGTCCGTGGTCTGGTGAACTGTGAGGGAGGGGGACCGGGATTGCCGATCGATATGGCATTCGGGGTTCGATCCCCTCGGTGGCTTTTTGGGTTGGTGTGGGGAACCCCGACCAAACGGTGAGATCTTCACTTTTTATGGTTGGTGGGACACTCGGTTGGTGCTGTGGCTGATGAAGCGTAGGGTAGCACAGATGGCATCATGCCTCCAACAACCTCACCTCGTCCGGTCAAGAATTATGTGGATTGATGACACCAATAGGCATGCATGGTATGATTCGGTCTGAACTTTCAGCACACGCTTTGCCCTGTGCTGAGATTCGGAACTGTAGGGGAAAGTCCGTGAAATTGGACTCCAGCGGAAAGCCAATTCCTCCACAGCAGCCACTTGGTCGGAGCTTGTTTATTTTTCTTTCTGTGTTCTTCACCTATGACCTAACCACATGCTATTTTCGCTCCCGCAGGATCGAGCCTGTGGTTGTTCGGGTTCGAAAGGTTAAATGCCGCCCTCAAGTCATCTTGTCGCCCCAAGCGTTCAAGCTTCCAACAATCCACTTGGTAAATTTAGAGCTTAGGGCTTTCTGTAACACAGACACGGTACTGACCTCAGCACAAAAGGTTACTCCGGTCCCTCTTCCGAAGGAGCCAGAGATTTTGTTTAGAGCTGAATTCAATCTGTTGGGCCTAGCAACATCGGCTCGATTGGGTAAGACACCGCCGAAGAAGCCGACCAAAAGTAATCCTCCGTACAAATCCCCCGAGTCAACCGGCGCCCGCCAATAGAGATCTAACTGCGACCGTTTTACATTCAGCTGGAATAGTCGGCGAGGTTCACCTCATCAAACACCCTGATACACACGAGAGAAAACCACATCAAGACCAGCCATGGAGACAACTACGCCCACAATCATTGTCAAACCTGACCTCCCGCCCAGTCACATCACCATCTATGCCCCTTTCACCCCAAGAACATACTCCTGTTGCCAGTGCGAACACACCGGACACGAACTCATCTTTGTCCAAGGAAAAGCCGTCACCTCCTGTCCCCACCGCCACGACCCTCGAGCATGTATCCCAAGTTATAACGGCGGAGCGCATGGGTGCCAGGTGTGGGATCATCTGGGCCAGCCAGCCCCCAAGCTCCGGATCCCAGCAGTGTTCCTTTGCTCAACATGCAAGATCGAGCACTCCGTCTACGAGATCATGACGCAACTTACGGTTACCTGTAGGTGTGGCGCACCGTACTTGGAGGCTGTATATGATCAGTTTGGAACAATTCTGCTGTGGCCCCGAGGCGATTCCAGTCTTGACAACCTGACGGATTTCAAGAAGGTTGCGGAAGCCAGACGGAGGCTGCTCGAGTTGGGAGCGATGCCATGGGTCGAGCAAGGGGAAAGCCTGCAGGAGTATTTCGACGCGCAGAGTCCCGTGAAGTTTCTAGACGAGGTCGATGTGATCAAGCAGGCGATCAAGAGGCCAAAGGACGGCCGACAAGAGCTGGATATTGCGATCGAGATGTTGCCTTCCCCTTCGCTTTCGCCCTCATTGTCACCTTCGCCCTCGCCTCCACCCCCGGAGGGGACGGAGAGTCTGGAGGGGATGAAGCGGCTGTTGAGGGGGACAGGCTTTGAGCTAGTTTCAGCAAACTTAATGAAGGAAATAATGTCAGCAAAGCATAGTCGGGGATGGAGTCAGGTCTCGTGAGTTCTACACGAATTTCTTTATATGGGTTGTGGTGCTGACAGGTGGGATGAACGGGGCAAGCCTTGAGACTGAGGATTCGTTTGATGCTGAGCTGGCTTTATTGGGTGCTATCAACTACTCAATTTAACAGGGCCAGTGGCGATTATATGCAATATAGGGACGAGCATGCATGGAGATGGCGTTAGGTTTTGATCATTGCAGTGTGGCGTTTATGTGTTTGATTTTGATACCCTATTGGACCTGGGCAGTCATCATGGGAATCTGGTTTCTAATTGTTTGCGAGTTTCTCCCGAGTTGGATATATCGGATGCGTCTGTGGTTATGTCTTGCTGGGAATACACTTTCATTGGGGGTTGGGCTTTTCCAGTAAGCGCATCCTGGACACTGTAGACCTCACGGGAATGAGTGCTTTCATCTCGGGCATGCTTTTACAGGAAAGGTGCAACTCTCTACATAGAGACCAGTTCATGATATCACACTCAATATCACATACACTTTTACATATCTGCCAGTCACTGATAGCAATAGCTTGAGATTTGCAAACAGGTTTCCCAATGTAGCCTCAACAGCCTGCAAATTCCAAATCCCAAGCATATGCACTCCAACACTTGTCACATGCCTTGCTGAGACTACAACTACCAATCTGTCGGAGATTCCAGGGCCATGGGCTCGGATAAAGATGACAACATGACTCCAGCCCAAATGTAAGATCTGGGTACGGCACGGACCGCACTGAATCCTACAACTGCATGCATCGAGCATTGCATTTGCAAGCCAGACATCGATTCATGTGCTCTCAAACTTTGAGCTCGCCCCAGGCCAGATTTCACGAGCCAGTTCTGGTTCCTTGACTGTCAAGCTTGACACTCTCAGTCCCCGACTGAACCGCAAAACTTCCATGGTTTTTAGCTTCAATCTTCTTTTCTATAATCCATACGGAGATTACTATTATCTTCTCACGGCTAATTGCAGGCTCTCTTTCTTTCGCTCGATAATCCTTTTGAATACCAGACTCTAGACGCGCTGCAAGCCATTTTGCAAGTGCAACAGTCCTACAATCTCCGTCCATGGTCCGTCACAAGCCACTTCAAACTGAGCAGTGATTACGAGTCAACCAGTTAACATCACCATCACGACCGGCGTCACCAACATGTCGCACACCGAGCAGGTCCCCGTTAAGACTTGTCTTGAGCAGAGGGGTATCCGCCTCATCCAGCAACGGCGACTCCATTTTCATTCTCACCCCGCTGTCATCCTCAGTCGGAGCTGGCTCCTCTAGCAGCTCCGCTGTCCTGCCCAAACCACCAGCATCAGTTAGAACCGCCTACTCCAGCGGCAGCCTCCGCACCTCATGTTCTGGCTCGACAAAGGCCGCGAGGTCGCGCTCCAGGAGCTGGAGCAGTGATCCAGACTCGGAAGAGATCCCAACATCCATGTGGCAAGGGCAGATCCTGCCCCCAAAACTACGACAAGGGCCAGAATTGTAAACCCGCATCCCGCGATTGGTTCGACAAAGTTTCTGGAGGAACCACCGTCCATCACCAAAATCGTTGATTGTACGGGGGAAAACAGCGGCCACGGCGACAATAAGCAAGCGCTAGCATGACAAGAAATAACGAAATCACATAAGACACAAACGCCTCCTACCTTTTTATATCCGAAGAACCACACAAATTCCCTGCAAGCGGCGGTAACAACGAGGCTATATTGGTCTCAACGGGTATATCCTTCTATCAGCCATGATCTTCGTCTTCCTGTCTACTCATCCCCAGCCCCCCCCTTCCCCCCCGGCCACACCTTTCGCCTCTGGCGACAACCCACAGGGCCCCGGGCGCATCGCCTAACCAATTCACTGTGTATGTGCCCGGCGGAGTTCACTGTAACTTCAATCCAGCCTCTCTTTCCCTATAAAACAACAACGCCATGAAAGCCCCCGTCGCTAATGAATACTGGAGAAAAAAAAAGCTCTAGACACTAGGGTTCTAAACCACTCTTTTGTCCCTGTCATTCGCCATGATAAACAAGACCCAAAGGGAAATGATCAAAAAAGAATAATGAAACGCCAAACTAATGCAATGTCGTTAAGCCATGAATCCTCCTCGCCCCACCAAGATTCCAACAGCAACCGGAACTGCGATATCCTACGACAGCGACGGCGGCTGAAAGCAGAACCTTTTTGTCATTCTGTTGCTGGCTTGTTTTCTCATGACCAAGCCGGATGAACCCTGGTTCTTTTCGCCGCTTAGTCCCTCGACAAGTCCAGCGGATGTTGATGTCGCCTGCGGTAGTTCGCTGCCCTGTCCATCGGCGACAACGACGGGCGTTGATGTGGACCACGTCGGCCTTCTACCGTTTGGTCCCTCGACCACGACAACAGGCGTAGCCGTCGGTCTCTCCCCATTTGGACCCTCGACCACAACAACAGTTGTCACTGGCGGCCTCTCCCCATCTGAACCCTCGACAACCACCATCGTCGACTGCGAAGACTGCTGTGGTCTTGGTCCTGTCCTATTCGGACGACCCCCGTACGTATGAGGCAGCGGCATCGGAAGACCACTGGGCACTTTTGTCCCAGTCCCATTCCTCACCGATTCATAACCAGCCCCATTCCTCACCGATTCATAACCAGTCCCATTCCTCACCGGTTCAGAACCAGTCCCATTCCTCACCGGTTCAGAACCAGTTCCATTCCCTCCCCTGATCCCTCCCCAAACAACCCACTCATCCCCCACGGCACCACCACAAACAAACAGCCTCCGATCCTTCTAAGACCTGAGCCCATCGTCCGGCAAGCCCGCTACAGGTTCAGGCGTCTGAATCCACCCCTCATCCCCCGCCGCCACCAGCCCCGCAAACCACACATTCGCCATCTTTTTATACCCTCTATCATTTGGGTGCGTCTGATCGGCAAAATCCACATCCATCGGCGCCTGGTCAGAATGCATATCCACCAGCACCACCCTCCTCCCCCTGTCCCGCAAGCTTTTCACCAGCCCCCGAAACTGGTTGTTGATATCCAGCACCCGTCTTTCCACAACCAGATCCCGGTTTAGCAGCAGCGTCGAAAGCACCACCACCGCCCGGGGCGACAGCTTCCAACAGTCCGCCAGCATCGCCTCCATCCTCGCCGCGGCGGTGCTGACGTTCTTATTTTGCAGGGCGTCGTTTGTCCCCGCGTTCACCAAAAAGATGTTGGGTTTATACTTAGGGACTGAAACCGCGGCGGTAGCTCTGGCGTGGACTTCTTCAATGCGAGCGCCTGGCCACCCTTCCACGTCGTTGTCACGCATGTTGCCCGCCTTGCGGGACCCGACAAAGTTGACGAGGGTGTTGCCGGCGTTGACAAGCTGGTTCCGGAGCTCCTGGCGGTAGCCGTTGCCGTCGGTGGAGGCCTGGCCGTAGGTTATGGACGCGCCAAGAGGCATGATGCGGAGAGGAGTGCCGTTGGCGATGGGCTGGAGAGCGCGGGCACCGAGGTTGAAGTGGTTGACTGCTACGCCGTGGTTGGCTAGGGGGGTTGCTAGTGCTGGAGGGGGTGTTAGTGGGTATGTTTAAAGGAAGGGGGAAGTGAAGGAGACCTACCAAGCATGAGGTTGTGTATTGGTAGGAAGACCATCTTGTCTCCGTGTCTTGTGGTGTTGATGACGATGTATGTGGCCGTTAGAGAGGAAGAGTCCCGGGTGAATAGCAACGTGCCGGATGTGTCTGTGTGTGTGTGTACTCTTGTGATGTTGGATATACAAGATCTTCCCAGTGAATAGCACAAATGTTAAAAAAAAAAGTTGAAGAGAGGGGCGAGCAACAACAGCAACCACTTCCGGCGCGATGTCTGGTACACTTGTTGAACCCTTATTTATATGTATATCCAAACTCCACAATCTTTCTCTCTCTGCCAGCCGGCAATGAAGATCCCAAGGCCAGGTCGGGCCAAGGCAAGTGGGAAAAAGCAATGCCCAAGCCAAACAAAAAAACCCCCCCCCCCCAAAAAAAAAACCCAAAGTGCCCCGCCGTGTAAGTCAAGCGGAAACGGACCGATGGTGATGCGGTTGTCACAAAAAATGTCTCAAGTGACTTAGGTCGGTTTCCGCGTGCGGAGAGGGAGAGTGAGGAAGAGGGTGTCTCGAAAGCTTTGTAGAGAGCGGGTCGGGACACCGGAGCAAGTAATATAGAGCAATACCGGAATTGTTTGGATATCTTGATAAGGAGGAGCAAGGTCCTTTGGTTTGGTGATATCGTGTAAGAGTTTGCAGTGCTACCAATATGTGTACCGAGGAGGTTGTGTAACAGGCTAAAAAGTCGCGAGTAATATGGAGTGACCGAAGCAGAGAGGGACCGTCAGCAACCGTTGGTGGAAAAGGGTAGTTGAGGTAGTTTTGTATTTTCCAGTATCACCCGAGGAAGTTGTGGCTTAGCCTGCTATTTTTCATTGTTGGAAGTAACCGCTACGGTCTCATGTTGCTGGAAGGTGGGTCCTGCTGCTGTTGTTGGTGGAAGATGGGGAGGGTAAACAGAAAAAAAAGGAACCGGCCACCTGGAGCGGAATGGAGGTGTGTAAGGGGGCGGCAGTAAGCATCGAGCACGAAAGCAGAGCAAAGGTCAGACGCTAGTGTAGGACCGCCCGGACAGGGCCACGATGTGTTGATCCACGGCGCTGCGCTGGATACCATGCGGCGGAGCTAGGTGGTGGAAAGTGGAGGTGAGATAGGAATTTGGAAAAGGTCAAGCGTGAGCGGCCAGGTTCTATTGCGTGTCTGTGGCTGACACCAGACTGGGTGCTCGCCCTTGTCCGTTCATCTCGTCTCTGGCAGGAGTGCAGCAGCATCGTGTTGACATCGTTGGCAGCTGTGACCCCGTATACCTCGAATACAGCATGCAGTCGTCAGCAGACCGCCAAAGCATGAGGAGGAGAGGTTTTTCGTCTGGAATGCCCTGGACCCTCACCACCACCAGCTGCCAAGGAGGCAGATCCAGTGCGCTGGTTTTGCTGCCCTACGAGTGGGATGTTGCTCCCAGCGCCAGCTTGATCTTGTCAATCAATTGCCCATCAGGGACGAAGGTGGGCCGGATAGGGCCGCTTGACCAAACTTGGCTTTTCTTAGCTTCGCTGAGCCCTGGATGCAGCCCCGCCCGCGTCTGGACCACCACCGCCCGCATCGGCCCTGCTTCCTCGTTGCTTAAGGGAAGCCTGCCATTGGCTGTCGGTTACGAAATTCCAGAAGCTCTCTCATCATCTATTGTCCCAGTGAGCACGACAGGCACGTTCCCGAAAACGCGGGGGCCGGGCCCCCAATTTGGGGGATTCATCCATCTATATTCGACAATTTGTCTGGGTAAACTGATGGCCGGACTTCAGACACAGCAGTGTCATGTGTAACCTGTCACCAATGCGGGGAACCGTCCTCTCTGAGCTGGCTTGCGAAAAGCAAATGGTGTCGTCGGCGCACGACCTCGGCCCAGTCACACCGGCGCACAAGTTCCCCGCGCGCGTCATTAGAGGCTGGGCTGGTCTGTGGAGAGAGGATGCCCGAGTTCTCGCAGCTCGCCGGCGAGCTCTCATTCGCATTCGGGTAGTGATCTTCTCTCGTGTTCCAGCGAATTGCTGCTGTGTGGTCGAAGGCCTCTCCGAAAGCAGGTGGGCTGTTGCTGAGGAGTGAGAGACAACACCAACAACTGAGCAACCAAATTTCCGTCCCCAGAATGCCAAGCTTTGTGCCTGGACCAAACACAACATTGATCTTATCGAGCACTGACCACATTGAGTTAAAAAATAAAAAAAGATTCACACCATCAGCAACACAGTTTGCAAAAACCGCAGAGTCTTGCGTTTTGGTTGCTACCAATATTGCACTTATCGCAAAAGACCTCACAAAAGCAAACGAGAACACAGCAACCGCGAAAAATGCAAAAGATTGGACTCGGATACCGGGAGTCGAACCCGGGGCTGTTGAGAGAGCAGGCACTTCTGAGAAGTGAGAGTCAACGATGTTACCGCTACACCATACCCGATGAGGATGGTTCCGATTGGATTGATGATTGGCCGGGCCAGTTTGCGGCTTGAATGCTCTTACTGGAGAGCTGGCCCACCAATCATGGTGGTGAAACCCATCGCGAAGGTTGGGCTGAGCGAAAAACATTATCTTTTCTCCAGGCATCTCCGTAAACCAAAGTCCCGGTCCCGGGTGTTTTTCCACAAGAGGAAGAACGCATGTTTGGATCGAGGAGAAGCCATTCAAATCTTCCGAGTCCATTTAGCCCTAAGCTAGACCAATAACGAGGGTTGTGGCGAAGTCAAGCTCACTGTCAAGTCTTGGGTTTCAATGCTTAATGGCAGCTGCGCATAAAAATGGGGCTTGCTTATACGACTTTCCAGAATGAAGACAAGCGTCAAAGATGACGGACGCCGCAGCGAACGACCTGTCAAACTTGCCCCGCATGAACAACGAGTTGACCGCCTCTCTGGGACCTGATTCCGGTAGTACCCAGGCAGGCGGTGATGCTTTGTGGGGTGCTTAGAATTTGGATTCTCACCTCGTGCTGCCTCTACTTACTGTGCACATCTACATTACTACGCTGCCTATCCCGACCAGTGTTTGGCCAAGAGAACCTTGCAGGTAATAGCAGGGTGCCCGACAACGATGGCCTGACTTTCACTCGGCGCCAAGTGCGTGTTTCATAGGTTCAACTTCACGGGCTGATATTGACTTGGCCATGGCCCCAATGTCATGATGGAGGCATCCCCATGAGCTTCTTCATGTGGCCTAAAATAAATGTCAAACTAAGGACGGACCAAGAGTCTTGATCCATCAACAGTTGACCTTCGAAAGTCAACCTCCTAGTGTGCCTTGGTTCCCACTCATACCCACAAACACTCGTTTTCTTGCTTCGCACCATCCGGTGTTCGGTGGAGTTCAGCATCACCAGAAAACCGCACCCGTTTACCAACCTTCAACCAAATGAGAAGCCGCCTACTAATAGATAATGCAGCTCTCAGACTCACGATGCCATTCCGTAGATACTATAGTTGGATGAGTCCACGTTGGATGATGAGGCATATTACCCAGAGCTTTATGTAACCTGCTTATGTTCCCGTGACGTACTGCATGACCGGCCCCTTCTGGCTGGTTGCCCCGAGGATTTAAGCAAAACGCATGTACCCTTTCAATAGTAGGGCGCCGAGAAGGTCATGATTGGAAAATCCCACTCGATCGTTAGGGCTTTTCAATGATATTGCCCAGCGTGAAGGTACTGCACGCTTTGCTCAGCTCAGAATGGTCATGGGGGGCCATCATGAGCCTACCTGGCAGTTGCGGGGCTGATATAGGGCAGAAAGAGCAATGAAGGGAAGGAGTGCTCCTTCTTCAACAGCGGGAACCAGAGAACCAGTGGGCGGCCTCCACTTCTCACATGCAACCTATTCATCCACCCAGGGCTTTCAATTTCCCCTCGTTTGCATTAGCCTCCCCCGGCAAGTGGACGGCACCATCACACCGCGCAGTGGCCATGCAAGCTCATTTTTCTCAGCCATAACCCACGAGATGATGTCAATCAAGGCCCAGACGACACCTCCACGGTAAACCCTATACCACCTCCACCCGGCGGATAGACAACAGGGCTGACCAGTACGATACCGAAAAAACATCACAGGAAGGCAATAGATAACAGCATAGCAAAAGAGTGACGTGGTTGTATTACTCTTAGATGTGTGCATCTCCCTTCCCATCTTCAAAGCACCAGTACCTTATAAAATAACCATTCCACCAAAGAGTCAAGCTGATAAAGGAGTGTCCCAAAGCTAGATTGAACCCGAAGACCGTGTTTGTGCTGAACCTAACTTCCCCTTCTCGACCCCTAACCCGACTGGACCATCTCAGACGGCATAGCCTTTAGCGGACACAGGTGCAATCACACACACTCCAGCCGAAGACGCAGCTTTGACGCCAGATGCGGGACTTGATGCTGGAGCAGGAATATGAACGCTGGGAAGCTTCACCACGGCAGGCAGCATTGCAACGGTTGGCCCTGTCAAGCAGTCAGCATCCAGCATCCCCGGCTTGGACCGTGAAACGCTGAAGTAAAGAAGATACATACCAGTCAGTCTTGCAGCCACCGGTAGCTTGCCAAGTGATGTCTGCCTGTCTGGCATTCAGAGGTCCGGTGGACTCCTCAATAATGTCGACTTCGTTGGTAGGGGCTGCAGCGCCCGAAGCAACGGCAACGAGGCTGGCGAGGAAGAGAATAAGAGCCTTGGATTGCATGTTTGGGTAGAAAAGGTGTTTGGTGGTAAGTTGTCTTTGCTAATAGTTGTAATGGAGATTGAAGTTGATGGTGAAAAGATGATGGTTTAAACCGAACAGACGCCTACCTTCTTATGCTTTTTGAAAAATAAGAGGACTTGCCACTGGCAGCACTCGGCATGTTGCAATCGAATTGAATGATTACAACATAGAAAAGCTCTTCTCTATCATGACTAGCGCCTCCCTGCTCATGTCTTTCGAACACCTTGAGAGAGGGCAGTAAGACGGAACAACTTTAATCACTGAGATCTTCGACGCGAACTGGATATGGAAGGTGTCTGAGGCCATGATGTCCATGATACTACATATTACAGCCTGGGTTTCCAGATTTGTACACTCTACACGAAGAAAGGTAAACCAATCAGGCGCTCAACAGCTTGAGAACGGCTGAACATTTAGTCATTCGATCCAAGCCTTACCCTTGAGCTGACCTTAGGCCACGAAACGATCTACATTCGTTTTATCCGATCCAATTGTTACTTGAGAGTGTTGAATGTGGGTCGGCCAATGGCCTTGCCTTTTCACGTTATAATGCTCTGTAAGACACTATATCGAGGAACAAGCGAGGTCGCACAGCCCAGGCACTATGCCATTTCCCTACGTCAATGTTTCATATCCTCAGAGCTTTGCTAATGCTTTTTGAGGCTTCATAGTCCTTTAGTGTTCGTGCTTCTGTGCTGTCGACAGAAAGTGGGCAATGGATGACATCCTTCAGCTCACACCCTCCGATGCCCATCCCGGTACATATGGAAAAGTGGTCTGATGACAACAAATAATCATTTGCTTACCCGATGATCTACGCAGGACCCCTCTCCACGACCGCCTACTCCTGGAAATCAGTGGTGGCGATACAGAGATCGGAGACAGGACGATCCCCCGCATCAAACCAACCTAACATCCACCGACTTCTCAGGCTAAGCTTCAGTTTCTCTGCTTCTTCAATCTCAACATAGGCTTTGTCAGTCCGTCTGAAACCGTCTGCTATTGATCATCATAATCAACTAAAGTGGACTCGCCTATTCTGCACACTCAAGAACAACCACCGACGTCGTCAAAGAAGTACCACTATGTTTTGGTTGAGTCAAATTCTGTCGGGGAATTACCACAGCAACAATTGTGAAGGAGACTTCCTTGGCATCTCCATACATTGCGCCATTCCGAGCAAGATCAGGCTTCGAAACTTCAGAGCGTTTGCTGGAACTACAACCTGGCCCATTGCTTCTCCTTTCCAGCATTTTTGCCACACCTGATGGAGCACATGATTGTGGAGAAGGTACCAGCGGCTCGGCGTGGGAAAGAGGAGATGGAAGGCTTTTGCAACAGCAGTTGCACCAATGGCTATTGAGGATGGCTTTGTTCTTTCGGCGCGTAGAACTGTGAGCTGTTGGGGATTTGAGCTCTGTGACAGTAGCACCTCCCTCGACAACCATAGACACATCAATTAAGAGCTCCATCAACTGCCAATCCCATCAAAACTCGTCGCTTTGCTTCCAGCACACAGCTTCAGCTGCCAAGTCACGCTTCCCCAAACTGACGTTGTCGATCCCCCGCATCAGCTCCCACAAACCCCAACATTGAACCGAGGCTCGCTGCATTATCCCCCTGTTACCCCAGGTTTTGTGGCTGCACGATGCAGTCCAACTGGGGATAGTGTCTCTGTGACGGCTGCCCCGCTTCCTTCTCGGATATATGTTGTTGTCTCGGACTTAGACCTATGAGTTTGCGTCCCTGTCTTGGCGCCTCTCCTCATCATAGAACAGATAACACTTTCAGCTTCATTCAATAGCTTAATATCAACATGGGCAGTATCGTGGAGAAAACCAGTGCTGGCACGATCTACAAGGCCAGCATCAGCGCCGACCATCCTGAGCTGGACCTCCTGACGTTTCTATTTGGTTCGCCATCACCTTTCCAGATGACAATCTCGTCGGGCTAACTCAGTCTACAGAATCACCACACACTCTGGCTGAAGAATCATCCATCCTCCATGCCGATGCCGCCGACCCAGACAACAACCGTGTCACCAAATCTCAACTGCGCACTCTCGTCAAGTCCACAGCTTCCATCCTACGAAACAATTACAACATCGGTGCAAACGGTCCCAGCAAAGATGTCGTCCTCGCCATTTCCACCGGCCATTTCCTCCTCCCCTCCCTCTTCTACTCCACCATTGCCGCAGGAGGCGTCTTCTCCGCCTCCAACCCCGGCTCAACGCCCAAAGAACTAGCAGCCCAGATCAAGCAAGTAGGCGTCAAACTTATCCTCTGCAACGCCGACACCAAAGCAACCGCCATCGCCGCCGCCAAACTCACCGGCCTCCCCACTCAAAACGTAGTAGTCTACTCCTCCCTTCCCGGCGGTAAACTCCTCCTAACCCCGGTCCCCTCTCCTACTCCCTTACCCCCATCCGGCGAGTTATCCTGGACCAAAATCACCTCCCGCCATGCCCTCGACAACTCGATAATCTGCCTCCTCTTCTCCTCTGGCACCACCGGCCCCCCCAAAGCTTGCCTCCTATCCCACACCAACATGGTCGCCGAGGCAGCCCTCGTCCTCTCCCCCACCCGCGACTTCTACGCCCGTCTCGGTTTGCCTCATGTCTACCGCACCGTAGCCCACCTCCCCGCCGCGCACATTGCAGGAATCCAAGGATACTTTGTGAATCCTTTCTACCTAGGCGGAGCAGTCTACTGGATGCGAGCGTTTGACTTTCCCCTTTTTCTCACTTATACAGCCAAGTACAAAGTCACGCACTTCTTCTCCGTGCCACCAGTCTTTTTGTTAATAGCAAAATCACCTTTGGTAACCGACCAGTTCGCCACCGTCGAGCAAGCCGTCTCGGGCGCTGCACCCATGGGTAAGGAACTCCAACGGGCAGCAAAAGCCAAGCTTGGCGGGGGAAGGTTGAAAAAGGCGAGGTTGGTCCAGACGTGGGGCCTGTCGGAGACGACGGGGAGTGTAACTGCCCTGCCGATGGGAAGTGAATTTGAGGACGACGAATCGGGTAGTGTTTCCGCCCTTGTCTCCGGCATCGAAGCACGGATTGTCGGCGAGGATGGCAAAGATGTTGAAGTTGGGAAGGAAGGGGAGATATGGGTCAGGGGCCCGATGATCACAAAGGGGTACTGGAATAATGAGCAGGCGAATCAAGAAGGGTTTGCGGATGGAGCGGTGGGGAGGGAGAGGTGGTTCAAGACGGGGGACGTCGCGGTGTACAAGGGGGGACTGTTTTATGTTGTTGATCGGAAAAAGGTTTGGTTTCTCTCTGACAAGAGTGAATAAAGATAGGTTACTAACAAAAACGGGACAGGAACTCATCAAGTACAAAGGCAACCAAGTTGCGCCTGCGGAACTGGAGGCGCTGCTGATCAGCCATCCCAAGATTCTTGACGCAGCGGTGATTGGGGTGGACGACGAGAAGGAGGGGACGGAGGTGCCGAAGGCGTATGTCGTTGTTGCTGACCAGAAGGGAACCACAGGGCTGGAAATCCAAGAATGGGTTGCGAAGCAGGTCTCCAATCACAAGAAGTTGAGGGGTGGTGTGGTGTTTTTGGCTGCTATTCCGAAGAGTCCGTCGGGCAAGATTTTGAGGAAGGATCTGAGAGCTTTGGCAAAGAAGCAGCAACAGAGGGTCAGTAAGCTGTAGTATCTTGCCGGCAACTTGAGTCTTTGGGACTTGTTGGTGTAAGTACACAGGGTGCTACTTTTCTGGTTGAATGCTATGTCATAGTGTTTGATACCCTACAAAAAAAAATGCTCGTCCTCGTCACCAACGTAATGATGATGTATAGTAAACGCTGATCGAAACGAAATTATAAACCCTCAAATACCCTACAAGCCCCTGTTTCAAATCAATAAATTGCCTGGACCCTCTGGTGCAGTATTGTGTAAGCCACTTGTAAGATGCCGTCGTCGCGCATCCAGCCAGGTACCTCGGCAATCCCAGCATAAGCATACAAACGGCTGTCTGCAGAAAACAAGCCGAAGCCGTAAGTGATTACCTATTTCGCTTTGGCATCTCAGACCTGACGATCTCCTCCAGGACCATCTTCTTCTTCACCCCTATCAGGAGGTTGATCTTCTGTTTCATCAGCGTCATTGTCAGCCTGGCAGTACACGACAGCGCGTTCGCCGAACCGAAGTTTACTAGCGCCAGAGCAGTCTTTCAGGCATCGAGGATCAATCAAGTGTACTCCATTACGCTGGAAGGAGGAATGGCTCAAACGGCCTGTTTTCCGCGGCCATGACGACTCTGTTGCAGAGGAGGAATCTGGCGAGCGGAAGTACCGACCTCTTCCATTCCAGAAGATACACGAAGACATAGAACAGCAATCGCTCAATGCAAGAGAAGAAAACTGGAGAACTTTATAACAGAGTTAATCTGCTGTTGTCAAACCCCATGTTGACGGCGGGGGGGGGGGGGGGGGGGGGCGGGGC
>MU866207.1:0-54500 GCA_033296915.1 Triangularia setosa | reverse complement strand
AGTAACCCGACTAAAAACAACACCAATCGCTAAATCAAATTTAAAAAAACTGTACAAATTTAAACCATTGTTAATCTGCGGTTGTAAAACCCCTTTTTGCGGGCCCCCCCCCCCCCCCCCCCCCGATACGACCCCCTCGCTCTTCTCAGGTGCGGGAGTACTATGTGACGGTCATTCGCAAATACCGGAGTTACCAAAATCTCCTAGAAGACATCGCCAGCGGCCAGCCCACCGGCACGCACCAGACTCTGCTGCCAAAGAAACCGGCGGATTCCTCTACTGCGGCCATACACTGAGAAGGTCCTATTAAGCTTGGAAAATACAGAGCATTTGTCCATGGGCTGCGGCCACCATGGCACGGGCCACCGACAAAATGGGTAAATACGCGTTCGGAAACACCAGATCGTATTCTTAGACCTTCTTCTTTCTTCATAAGGACTTTGAGGCCACTGAAGATTATTAGCTGAATAAGAACAACTGTTCCAAGCCCTGTCATCAGCAGCCCTTGTCACAGTGGTGTGTAAAGAGCTTCACGAGGAAGGATAACTACAAGCGGCGTCTTAAGGACATTCACGGGGGGGTTAATGGAAAACAACATTACGACGGGAGGGAACAGAATTTGGGGCATACATGGATCAGTAAGTCGACCACTGGTTTGACGGGGCAGGGGACAATCACGCGTTTTCGCCTATGGCTCCCTTTGGAAATCAAAGTGCGCAAATGTTCCGGACAGGCTGCATCATTGCAGGCGGCGGCTTTCCCCTTGGTTATTCTGACAGCTGGTCATGGAGCGGCCACACGCTTAGTTCCAATGCCGTGATGTGGATTGGTCCCGGGAAGCACCGTTTCATCGGAACATGGCATGTGGCCTCTCCATGGACAGGTGGATGATGTCAGCATAGTCCGGAACATTCGCGTCAACTAAGGCCCAAAGGGAGCCATAGGTGGAGACGTGGTTTCTTGTGGGAACCGTCCCCCCAGTCAGGCTACAACCTCTGACATTGCCGCTGAATTGTCAGAAACATAGCTCTGGGAATAGTTCTTACGAGATCTTTCCTATGTAGAATTCAGTTGTCAGGCAGGTAGAAATATACGGATACACGCTAGGACCCAGGTTCCCATTAGTCGCTCCCCGACGCTAGAGACACCGAGACTAGTTCCACTTGAAGAAGCAACTTCTTGCAAGAATCCGAGGGTCGGTTCACCAAAGATTCTTGGGCGGCTGCTTCAGTAGTTCTTCAGTCGTCCCAAGGCGTAGCGAGGTATCCAAGTCTGCATCAGTTGTGTAAACCAAGCGTAGGTAGGGGGTTAACATTAGAGTACACTCAATGCCATGACTTTCATATCAATGAGGGATTATGGTTGCAATAATGTCAGTGGCAATTTTACCCTCCGCAGGTGGTCTATCTCTATTTCGACAAGAACTGAAAAAATATGGTGTAATCTGAGTTTGAAAATCTGAATAAAGCTCAGCACCTACGTAAGGTAGTGAGCTCACACTTTCATGTGCCAGGTTGCCTGCGAACACTTCCCTTCCGTTTTGGCTTTACGACGTGACTTGGTCCGAACGCCTTCAGTAAACGATGCCGCATACTATCTCTTTCTTTATTGAGTTTAGTACGCCATTCATCTTCGCCTTGCTGTGAAGCTTCCATCTGCTCCTCTGGCATGCCCTCAAGAAACTTGACCCATAGATTGCGCAGATCTTTCTCTCTCGATCTTTCAACTCTGGAGAATCGCTCCTCTTCCTTGTTCACTTCGCTTTGCCGCATGTTCTCTGAGAGTCTCTCGATACGCTCAACTTCGACAAGGTGTTGGAGCATTTCTTCCTCGTCATCAGATTCGCGACATTCTATCTTCTCAACGAGCTCTGCAGCAGCTTTAGCGGGACCCGACAATCTTTGATGACTTGTTCTGCGTTCAAGCGACGACTTGACTCCTTAGATTGAAAGTCTCGCAACTCGTCCGTTGCACCTACCATTGTTGAAAAACATGTCAGCCCGAGAATATGTAGGTAAAATCTCTAGGAGGTACGGTTGAATGGTGTCGGGAATATAGAGCTTGGAACATACTCTTGGGGGTACTCGTACGCCTCTTGCCCACGAGATTAAGAGCGGGTAACACATTCTCGAAACCAGCGATTTCCTCAAAGGATTCTTTCTGCTAGACAAAAGCCTGGATCTCGATTAACAAGTCCCTTCCGAGCAAAACATCAGAGGTTAGGTTCCTAAGTATGTAGAATAGTTTCATCTGGGAATGCGGTGCTGTTGGTTCTGTTTTCTGGATGGGGTTGAACCGTGCCAAAACCATCCCCAATATCCCCACGGTGGAGCCATTGGCCAGAAAAACTGATTGATGATTGTCGTCCGGAGGAGCGGAGGCCAAACGGTGCTTTTTGACAAATTCCTCCGACATAAGGTTCATCTCGGCGCCAGTGTCAGCGTTGGCGTAAACTTCAAGATGATTCAGGTAGCAGCGGAAGAAGACAGACGACATGCTGATATGCAATATGCGTGGTAAGGGGGTGATCGGACGACGCGGAACGACGGAGATGCGTTCGGTATGTTTGGTTAGGGTTTCGGTACCTTCAAGGAAGCTCCGCCCGACAAGTATGTCTACCACAAGATTGTCGATGATGTCGAACTCGATCGGCTGCTCTGGACTCTCCTCTCCTGGGAAGCTGTACTTAGTCGACACTATGCCTTTTGATTCGATGGTGGAACCATCCGCCAATGTGAATGTCTCCGTATTTGGGTATATATCGAGGCCCAGCTTGCTCGCAGCCTTTGGCGACATGATATTTTGTGTGACTCCGTATCCGGGGTACATGTGTCAAGTAGCCTGCCTGCCTGCCAGGACCATGGCCAACACATAATCGACTGGGCTTGAACCTGCATCGTATATTTTCAGCACCCGCTCCGGGCAGGGATTTCCCACATTGACGGTAGCGCGGCGGCGTAAGCCTGTGACATCTTCCATGTTGGTATCCATGAGAGCCTCAACCGAGGGAATAATATAGTCCAAGTCTTCGGTCTCATCTTGCGGTCGTGGTATTTTAGTGGCTCGGTCCTGTATCTTGGGTTCCTGCTGTGACGAATTTTAGCGGAGAACATAGCTCGGACAATCTGGCGAGTGACATGGAGGGCTAGGTAGGGTATACTTTACCTACTTTTGAAGACCAAGTGGCTCTATTATTCGAGAATTTGTGTATGGCTTGTACCCTCAATGACGATGATAGTGAGTATTGGAGAGATGGGTTTGTCCAGATTGCTGGCAGTTTGGATACGGTGTGACTCCAGGTACTTAGGTAGGTACCTTAGGCAGCCATGCAGGTGCCGAGACGGGCAGGCAGTCATACATACATCCCCTCCATACCTCTACTTTAAATTACTAGTATCCCTGCCGCACGTGAGCTGAATGTACGTTGGTATGTCGGTGTCTACCTAGCGGCCCAAAATTACAGTAGTGCTGGAAGCGCTGGATTGATTCCATACGTCGCTTTTCTAACACAGCCGTATATACTTTACTATGGTTGACAAATCCAGAGGCCTAAAAGAGGGCCCCGACCGTCCCGATAATGGCTTTCCATCCCTCGCCGAATTTATCACCAGCGATCCTGACCACAGCACGATGAGGAGGATAGAAAAGCATCCCTTAACCAGAAACGGGGTCTGACAAGCTGGGAGAAATTCAAGGAGCTTGCCGAAGAGGGGGATGAAAGGGCGATGAAGCAGATGGAACTTGCCAACAAAGTCCATTTCGCCCTCAAGAAATACAGTATGGAAGAAATCTAGAAGGCGTTGGGATCTGTCTGGGGCCGCGCATTTCACTAACGAGCGGCTCCTTGCACCCTTTAGAGGAGGCCCTGTTGCTTGAATCTCCGATTCTCTCACTGCGCCCTCCGACAAAGTAGGCATACGCGGCATTTCATATGTACTTCCTCCATAAAGATCATGAGAATGACGAGAGCATAGCGGAACTTTCGGGAGCTAGCGAGTCTCTGTACGACAACGAAGAGGATCTTGTGGCACTGAAACGTGAGGAGGAGGACTTGTTGACTGCGTTTCTTCGCAAGTACATGGGGTTCCTCTTCCCAGTGAGTGAACAATCGCCCTGCTTATGAATGCGGTGAATGTCGTGGACTTACTAGATATTGATAGGAGCAGGGCCGACAAGGACGCTTCGGTGCTCGAGGGATTCGGTACATATCCAGCAAACGTATCAGCATCGTGGTTGCGATTGTCAACATTTTTTTAGCTGCTGCTTTCCTCTTCGGCGCAATCCTGAACTTGTTCTTTTTTTTATTTCTAAGATTCCAAACTTTGCTGACTTAATGCATAGTCATGTTCAATCTGATGCCGGACGATCCCCTAAATAATTGGGGTTGGGGAAGGGGGTCAATGTAAGCATGATGGAAGATACCGCCGCAGATATCTCGTTTAAGGTGTTGGCCCAGAAGTTGGATATATCTTTCCGCAAGCGTCTTGTGATATTTTGCCTCGTCGATCCAAAACTCATTCTCGGTACGCTTGGCCGGGTCAACCAGGAAGTCGCGGAACGACAGATGAAAGAGTCTAACTGGGACATTGACCTCCAAGGGAACATCTAGGACGGAATAGAGAGAGGTAAGCTTGCCATATATAGCCGCACGGGAAATATTGATAAGTCGTGCAAGCGATGATACTGAGAGGGGCTGAGCGAGAAGAACAATAGGACCAATGTGTCGCAACCGTCAGAAGCAGCCTCGATGCGTTCGCCTGCTCAGAAATGTCAACATATTGGCCTGCCGAGAAATGCGAGATCCAAGCACATACCTGTACCAGTAACACGGCCGGGTTTGACCCCGTTGCGTACATCTGGTAGAAGTTCGTCAAGCGACTTAAAAGATGTGTCGGATCGGCCGTCGAGATCATTAAACTCGTCATCGGTTGGGATCAGGATATCACTGGTCTGTGACTTTCCAGTACTACCGCGATGAGAATCGTGCGTATCCTGCGGCAGCGGCGGGCGTAAAGGAACCCTAAAAATCGCTGTAGAGGGCCCCCTCCTCTCGAACCCCAAGACCACAGCTCGCGCACTTGGGGCCCGCCGCCACAGGAGGGACGTAAAAGATCTAGCGGTCAAGGCAAACTGTTGTCATTGCGCTCCCGGTAAGATACCGCGCTGTTGAACTGGAGAGAAGATTGTCAAAAGTTTAGGACGGTCAGTTTCCCGGAAGCGTTGGCATGAAAGCTGGCCATCTTCACACTGCTGAGGCGTTGGGAAACGAGAAATATATGCATGCGCGAATAAAGGCTGACTAGACCTTAGAATCAGCAAGAGAAACGTGCTCAGTCGTGAAACGCCTCGTCGTATGCGATTCCTAGGGGGTGCGGAGGTCGGGGTGGCGAGGGTACGAGACCTCGATTCGCCGGTCCCTCGTAACTCTGCCAATCATGGAGTTGCCGCAGGATATCGTATACTAAAGCGTGCAAATGATGCCATTGCTGGCAACGAGGGTAATGCTACCATCCAGGATGTGGCTTGGTACACACCTACCAGGCAGATCAAGGCTTTTCATCCGCGGACTGTGAGCATGTTTTGCATACCGCGATACCATTCTGTCGCAGTTGAAAAATCATGGGCAGTTGTAGCGCTGGTGGTCGAAAATCAGGGGTAAACAAAACAAACAAGGGGTGTTGACCAGGGGATGAGAAAGGGGCCAAGTGAGGACAAATAGACAATGATAGCCGTTTTTGTTAGATACAGATTTAAGTCCAACGCAGAAATTGAGATTAAACTCATTGATGTAATCAACAAAATAGCCCCCCTGTACTTTCCAGTTTCAAGCTGTCGTGACCTTGATGACACGCATATCATGCAGGTTGATGTGAACGAAACACTTGACCCATTCCCGGTCTGGCCTGTGTGCATTTCCTTCCACAAATACGATCTGGAGTCTCCCAAACCCGGGACGTCCTTGAAGTTGACGCTGTATGTGCCCGCCGAGGTCCCCGCGCAAAGTCCAATCACCACGCCGTCCGAGAGCGGTCCTGCCCAATAAGGGTAAATTTTCCCACCCACCGGTGATGGCGCGCCCGGGGGCCGGAAGGTTGTCGCTGCCTTACCGACAGAATCCTGGTTGATGTCAATCAAGCCCTTGTTCCGGATGATGGTCAGGGTTGAGTTGGAAATCTTGTCGAGATCCAGACCAAGCACAAGCGGCGACTTGGTGATGGCCCAAAGGCCAAAGTGCAGCCTCTCCTGATTGACATTGAGCTTGGGTGACCCGAGGTAGAGCATGTCTAGATCGTTGAAACCACCTGGACTGCTGTACTGGTGGATGCCTGCGGCCGAGCTGCCGATCCGCTCGACGCTGGCCCAGTCACCCCAGTTGTCTACGCTCATCCTATTTTACTTTTTAGCATTTGGAATGCTTGCGGTCAGCAGTTACAACGTACCTCCATGAGTGGCCGTATGTGGCACCCCACGTCCAAACTTCGTCGCGGCCCCAGTTGCAAAGGTTGAAGTGCAGCTTTCGGGTGTTCTGAGCGCCGAGGATGGCGTCTCTCATTGGCGCATACCACGTCTTGGTGCTGCCACTCGGGCTGGTGCAAGTTTGGGGGCGAGGGTTTTGACGGCACGGTGTATAGCAGTTGTCGTATTTCCTACACGTAGATTTGAAGTGGTGAGCCACAGGAACATTCAATGAGGAAACGATAGTAAATTTCAGCTTTGAAAAGTCTTGCACATACCAAAAGTCGACGCCCCAGCTCACCAGCTGTGCAACGTCACTCTTTTCGTGTCCTTCGCTTCCTGGGTATCCAGCGCACGTCTTGTCGCCAGCGCATCCATACAATCCGAACTTCAGCCCCATGCTGTGGATTCGGTCGGTGACCGCTTTGACGCCGTTGGGCCATTTTGCTGGGTCGGGCACCAGCCTGCCCGCGCTGTCGCGGCTCTTGGTTGACCAGCAGTCGTCAATATTGATGTCTAGGATTCATTAGGCTACCTGAGATAAGGGTGGTGGAGAAGGAATCCCCTCTGGTGCGACGCACATTCATAACCGAGATCCTTGAGCCCGAGGGAAGCAAACTTATCCGCCGTAGCGAGAGCATACTTCGCCGATGCCGCGTTGCATTGGGCGACATTCTAGGAACATTGTTACCATCTGTTGAGGAGCGGAGTGGAAAAAACATTGGTCGCATACCCAGCTACTCCAACCCATGTGAGGTTTTAGACCAACTCCATTGTCCAAGGCCGACGCTAGCTGGGGTATGGCGAGTGCGGATAGGAGTACAGCTTCCTTGGACTTCATATTGGACTACTGGACTACTGCAGATCGATGCTGGTCATCCAGAGTGGCTTTGAATGAAAGCACACTCTCTAATACACTTTATATAACTTTTCTTCATGCTCATCTCAGACAGAGCGATCTCACGAGTCGGTGCGAGTTATCCCGGCCTTGACTCTACCTCACTTAAATTCACCAGCAACGTACGGTGAGCGCAAGGACAATACCTAGTTCCACCTGATGTTGTTGTCATATCATACAATACCATAATGTAATATCCGGACGGACTACGGCCTCCAATCGGATGCATGGGGCCAAAGTTGCAGAACGTCTGAACCAAGCGCTCCAATGGGTCATGATGCGCACCAGTTGGGAATGAACCATCCATCCCGGGCTTTCAGTGTCGTATTGTCCCTACGTTTAAACAAGGCTGGAACAGCAGTCAGGTCGGCGCTTCATTACCCTAAACGGTATTGATGTGCAAGTCCCACGGAACGATTCGAATCTGAGGTAAGATGGCTCGGTAACGAGCTCGACATTGTGTATGGTTTGTATTTGTAAACAAAGTCAATGCGGGGATGTTAATGATCGACCTCAAAACGCCGCACTTAACACCCAGGAAGTCGTGGAGACCAAGCAGGTATTCCCAAATGCTAGGTATAGAAGAACGGAAGCAGTGCTTCCAGCAACACACTTTCTGCACGGGATGGACTTTTCATGGGTTGAGTAAATCCCACCAACGTTCCATCTTTCACTTAAAGATCATAGGTACCTACCATAGCTGACCGGCTTACGAGTGGTCTCGTTCCCTTTGGAAAGCGTACCGCTCTGATCCAAGCTCTTTTCATTTCCGACCTAACAAGTGGCAGCCACTTACAGACCAAAGAACTTCATATCCTCATCACCATGAACTGGAACACCATGACCCACCCCTTTTGCATATACCCCGGTCAGTCGCTTGCCGAATACCTGCGTAGTATACCCTCCCTCGGGTGTATCTGCGCCCTCCTCAACTGGCACCCCCGGATATCCAAAAACAGTCGTCCACTGTGCAATCGAATAGTTGTAATTTTCCGGCGCAATGGTGGTATCCACGCTCCCGTGGTAAACTTGCATGCGCGGTCTGGTGCCGTTGTACCCCGGATATGCCTCGTACACCCACTCCGCCCACTGTTCAGGGGTCAGATTCATACGGCCGCCTGAACAGTTGCTGTTCCAGCCGGCAACAGAGTCGGTGAAGAAGCAGCCGCAGGCCACGCCGGAGTAGTTTATTACGGCTGCGAAAAGGTCCGGGTAGGCGGCTGCTAGTATGCTCTGCGACCACCTCGTTGTTAGTATAACGTAGGTGCCTCTCAAGGTTGCAACAGCGGTAATAAGTTGAGTAGAGGAGTTGGGGACGTACGGCCATCATGCTGCCAGAAGACTCTCCAACGAGATATACCCTTGCCGGATCAGCTTTGTATCTGTTAACCGCGTACCGGACCATGTTGGCTATCGCGTTGCTGTCCGCCCCGCCATCCCGCCGCAGTGTGGCCCGCGAGGATACATCCCAACAACCGCCCGAGTTTGGCGACTCTGGGTATATGACCACAAACTTCCTCTCGTCGGAAAGGCGTTTGTAGGGACTCCCGCTGTAATATCCTTGGCCTGTGCCTGTGCAGTAGTGCACCCCGACTAGGATGGCTGGGTTAGGGGGAAGATCGGCGGGGATGTAGACGAACATTTTGGCTTTGCTGGGATTGGAACCGAAGTTGGCGATCTCTTGAAGTTGAGCACAAATCCCATTTATGGGGAGAAGGGATAGAAATAAGTGGGAGAGTTTCATTTTAGCGCGAATATGGATTGAGAATTGGGAAAGTTACAACTGTATGCTGGCAGTTGATGTCCGGTGAATACTGTCATGAGAATCAACACTGAAAATCTAAATCTAGGCATCCAAGACGAGGCACGGTGCCAGGCTGGGGACGGTCGTGACCTTTATTTTGAAGGGGGGGTTTCTGTTCATGCGAAAACTGCGCTTAATCCCACTCCTCCAGCTTTTGGTGATTGGCGCGCTTAGAAAGACATTTACCCAGGTTTCCACGTAGTAGACCCAGCTACCCGGTTACCGAAGCGCGGATAGCAACTCCGCTTCCACAACATAGAAAGATTTTCAACCTCCGCCAATGCTACGCCCATTAGTAAACAGTTCCGTACCGCCCGGTCCCATCCTTGCTGTCACAACCAAAACCTTAGCCGCCTCTTCCCCGGGATCTTGTTCGATCAAAAATTGGCTGTGCGTGATCACCACAATCCAACCAACCGTCGTCTGAGACATGACGCTGCACCACCTGACTACGGCAGCCTGGCCTGCCTTGTCCAAATTGTCAAACACCTCGTCGACGAGTAGATAGTGTGCCCGGTGCGCGCTCCCAGCCCTTCCTAGCTGCAAAAGTGTGAAGAAGAGTGCTAGGTCAACGCGTTTGCGCTCGCCACTCGAGCGCTTGGCGTAGGCAAGTGAGGGAGGAAGGGCAAGTTTCCGATCAAGAATGGGTCCCGAGGAGGATGTAATAATCTTAATATCATCAGAGTCAGAGTCAAATAGCGAACGCAACATACCCGTTGCCATGTTTGCGTGGCGCGTGTCATCGTGCAGCACCGTAAGGACCTGCGCGAGGAGGGTGTTGAGTTCCGACAACAGTTTCACGAGAATGTGCTCACGGAAGTTGGCCGTTGTGTTTGCCATGGGTCTGGGTGAGGAAGACGAAGAGATACGGGGGGTGCGCTTAGCCAGGGCGGAGGACCAAAAAGCAAAGAGCTCACGATTAGCGGTAAGCTCTTGAAGCTTACTTGCCAGCAGGTCGTGCTCCGAACGTAAGGAATACAGAGCCGAGTCCTCAGTTTCAACCAGGTGCTTGTACGTGGCTGCGTCCCGTTGCTTGATCATTACCTGTTGTCGCAAGGCTTCGCATGCCTCCTGAGCTTGGATGGCCTCCGCGAGCCGCTCGCCCATCCTCAGGGCGTGGTCGACAGCTTGCTTTTCCTCTTGCTTCAGGCTCTGCAACCGCGACGTGGCCTTCTCAATGTCTTGGCCGAGACCTTTGATCGCTGCCTGTTGATCATGCTTTTGCGCGTTGATTTTCTCGGCGTCGTGATCTTGTATGATCCTGGTGTCTCGAGTTGGTGTCCGAAGCAGTCCCAAGAGGCTACCCACGGCCATTGATAGACAGCAGAGAATGGAGGTTCCCATGACACGAAAAAGCTTGCGGAAGCCCATGGGATGAGTCACAGCCATGGTCATGGGTCTTTTATCAAGTTTCTCCTGTCGCCGGCCAAGCCAGAACGTCCGTCCCGCATACTTCCGTTCCTGGGCATGCTTCTGTTCCTCGCCATTATTTTGTTCCTGGACTTTATTTAGTTTCTGGGCTTGCATCTGTTCCTGCAGCTCGGAATAAGACCCCTTTAGCTGCTGCAAATTTTCCTTCTCCACGTGAATCTGGTTCTGAAGCCTCGACATCTGAGCGCGAAAGCCCATACTGAGCCCAAGGTCTAGACTTCCCTTCTGTGCGCCGAAGATTTTCTGGTCAGAATCTGCGATAGTCTGTGAGATTTCACATCTCAAACATATTTGCTCTTTCTTGTAATGTCTCTGCCTCGATGCATGGTCTTGAATGGCTGCCTCCAAGGCTATAACAGCCTTCTTCGCTTCAGCTTCGAGTCTTTTATGTGTCCGGTCCAGGCCTTGAAGCCGTCTTTCAGTGTACTCCATAGTCCGAGTCACGCCTTCCAGTTTTTTCTCCACCTCATTAATGTCGGTGTCGATGTCCCGGAGCAACAGTCTCAACACCTCTCCACACTGATCCAGGATCGACAACCCAAGCGATGTCTCGATCAGGCTGCGCCGCTGCGTTGGCGTCGAGGTCAAAAAGCTCGCTACGCTCTCGTGGCTTAGCATAACCGTTCTGACATATGTTTCGTAGTCGGTGCCGAGCAGTTCGTTGATGGCCGCCTGTGTCGTGCGCATGTCTGGGTGCTCAAGCTGCGGCTGCGGCTTGCCACATAGGGAGACGATGACGCGGTTGCCGTGGATTTTGTGCCTGCGATACCGCGTGATGGCATATCCGTTGGCGAACTCCAGCCTGACGGAGCAGCTCTTGCCTACATTGTCATTGATGACGTCGTTAACTCCCAGCCCGCTGCGAATGCATCTCCCGAACTGACACCAAACCATGGCCTCGATTATTGTGCTCTTACCGGAGCCATTATCGCCGACCAGAAAGATTAATCCACGTGTCAGATCTTGTCGGAAGTCGATGTGGAGAGTGTTCCGTACACCGAAAAAATTGGTAATGGTGAGGGTGTGCGGCTCGGCAACAAAGATGTGGGTAGATGCCCCTGCCAGTTCAGTGACGGTTTTTGTTCCGATGACATGAGATGAATTTTCTAGGAAGTCTTGGTGATTAAGACGGACCTCGCCGTCCTGGCCAGCGATCTCGCGAGAGGCTTGGATCATTCGTTGGCCAACCTGCACCAACTTGTCTCGGCGCAAGAGAAGAGGCTCGTTCAGGTCTACCGAGTCAACATATTCGCGAGCCTCTGCGATAAGATCTAGTGCACGTGTTTTAGCCTGAGGTTCGGCGCGAGACATAGAGCCCGAGATCCTGTCGGTGATGGTAGCTAGACCAGCCTCATTGTTGGTGGGCTCCTCTAAGCGTTGTGCAGCGGCATCGCTCGCTGGCACTGACGAACCGAGGCCACTAAATGGTGGTCGGCCCGTGTGAAAGGCAAATCTCGGAGGGATCCAGTTCCGTACGCTCCGCACGCCTAGCGAGAGAAGCTTATCACGAGCCATGGCATACTTGAAATGGGTAAGCTTGCCGAGGAGCATGACATGCTTGTCCTTCATAGAACCCTTATCGACATGCCCGTCGAGAACCTGCTGAAGGTCAGCCGTTGTGTAGCCGACGGCATGCGGGTTGATAAGCAGCTCATGCTTGAGTGTCTCTGGATCGAATAAGACGACACCTCGCTGCTTGTCGTAGAGGTCAGCCCAGTTCAGCTGCAAGGGTGCGCCCAGATATGTGATGCTTCCTCGTAGATCGACCTTATCACTGCCGGATAGTCCCTGGATAATGGTCTGATGGCTGTGGAAATGCCCTGTGAATGTTCGGCCCAGAGAGGCAAACCGATCCGGACCAGTGAAGCCGCGGTATGTAATGGAGTTTGTTGGGCGAGGGTATTCGACGTCAGCACCAACCACATACCGCTGGGTGATGGCTTTGTTGATCGCAAGATGGGCAAAGGCAACTGTCTCTCTTGCCTCGTTGGGGCATAGAACAGTAACTGCCTCTGTCAGCTCGTTCTGCTCCTCACGAAACGGCAGCAATAAGACGCGCCGGCCATCCCACTCGTGGCGGGTAATGGCGCTATGTAGCGACACGTATGGAGCTAGGCGTTTGATATTGAGGGCGTCAAGGGCCGTAGTCTGGTAGTCGCGGCGGTAGGCGAGGTCATGGTTGCCAAGCACGATGTGAACTCGCGGCACAACGTCGCTGAGGAGGCTGATGAAGCGGTAACACGCGGATAGCACATGCGTCGGCTGCATCGTACGGCTCGTCAGAAGGTCGCCACAGATCACCACCCGCCTGACTTGGTTTCGCTGGGCCTCCGCAACGATCCACTGCGCCGTCTGCCGTACCCGATCCAAGTCTTGATGCTTGAAGTGGAGGTCGCTGAGCAAAAGCCATCGCACTGTACCTGCTGACGAGCCTCTCATGGCTACCTAGTGGTGGTTGAAATGTTTGAGATGCTGTAAACGGGGTATCGTAGAATGAGACTTGCTGTTCGGACCAGTGCTGTTTTTTCACCAGACCCTACCTGTTGCAAACGGAATTTGGTACCCCACTTTTCAATTCAAGTTGTAACCATTGGTTCGTGCGCCAGATGGCTCATCGAGGTCTTAGGCGTACTGTTTACTGTCAGGTAATGGCGGACCGTTGTCGTTTGCTAATGAGTGCAAACTGGCACTATAATTATAGGTACCTAGCTAGCTACCCGCAACTCAACCTAGGCACCTTACTACAGTATACCAACACCACGTCTAGGACAAAAGGATCCCCAGTGTCAGCATAACGACATCGTCTGCGAAGATTTGGTGGCTTTTGTCTCTCCTAACCCAAAAACGGGACCCATCATTTCGGCTCATTAACTGCCGATAAAGCCGTTCAAACAACAGACAACTTCACCTCACTGCCTGTACTATCCTGTTGCCCTTTGACTCATCACTTACACCCTCCTCTATTGAGCCTTTTTCCCATTTCTACCGCTCAAGAACCCCTCATCTCTCTCCCATATCAAAACAGTCGCCAAAGCCACAGGACCCCCAACCAAAAGCCACCCAACCAACTTCCCCATCTCTATTCCACCACCGTTTCCAACAGCAACCCTGTAGTTATACCCGGCCCAAACCAAAATCGCCAAAGTAGGACACCCAATGTCATAATGCAAAAAATGCTTTGTCAACCTCGGTAACCAACTCAACTCAGCCTTATTATCCCCTCCCAGCGCAGCAACCTTGACCGGATCCACCACGGGTGGATTCCAAACACCATAAGGCACAAACACATTGCTGAATGTCGTCTGGCTGATCATATCCCTCAGCCAGACTGGTCCAAATGCCATTGAGGCGGGTGTTAAGGACACCAAAAGGATAGGGAGATGGACCAGGACCGAGGTGAAGATGACAAAGCGGTAGTGGTTGGCGAGTGACTTCCCTACCCCTTTCGTCTTTGTGGTGCTAGCTGCGCGAGGGAAGCAGACAAAGTTCAGACCGCGGTGGATGAAGAACTGCAAAACGGGGAAGATTTGCCACAAGGCAGTCATGTCGTAGTGTAGCTTGCCGGGGATCATGGATGGGGTGGAAAGCGACATCAAAACCGCGGGGAGAATATACGCCAATGTCATGCTCAGCGGGAGATGCCTGACCTCCCCTTCAGGGATCGAAACATCATCGGTCGCTGGGGATGTAGTAGACAGATGCAAGATGAGATACGAAGGGACTGTCAATGCGTAGCTGACAGTCTGAACAAGATTCCCAAAGGTGCTTGTCCTATCCCAAACCAATTAGCGTCATTTCCTCAGCCATAAACTATGGTTTGCAACTCACCAGCTTATCAGCCTGCCTTTATTAGCTCTCCGATGCGCCTCAACACTCACCAGCGCCCACCCAGAAAAGAACATCCCCATCATCCACGTATAAGCCAAATCAACATCCCACTTCCTTTCTCCATTGATGAGCCCGCTAAAAAAGCCGATGAGAATCCCCATGCGGGTGTCAATTGCTTTATTCCCTGTATATCGTGGATCAAAAGATTCTGGTCCACCTGGCACGTAAGGGCCACCCCCCAAGTTCCCAGAGGTGGCGGTCAAGATGGAGAAGTAGCCTGTTTCGAAGCCGTTGACCATTGTTCCGTAGAGGCCCAGGGCAAAGAGGGGGAGAATCAGGAGGAGCGGGGGTATTCTGGAGGGGTTATGATTGTTGTTCGCCATGTTGAGCGCTGGTGGATTGGTTTTGGAGACGGTGAAAGGGATCGAGGATTATGAGCAACACTGATAAATGGATGATGGGAGATCCGGAAAAAAGGACAAGAAGCTACTAAAATAATGTGTGATGGGCTTAAATCTAAGGTGAGAAGAGTTTCATATAGAGATGCGGCACAGCATGCGAAAGCCCTCTCCTGCAGGCCACCCTGGCCATTCCTTGGCGAGGTAACTGAACCCCTTGAAAAAAGTGGGGCCGAAAGGGGGCAAGGTCTATTGCAGCATTGCTTTCGCACACTGTCTTCTGCAGTGAGTCTTTGTCTTATACAGAAACCGAAGTTATGTCACCGAAGTTAGTACGAAGCCAAGAATGGGAAACAGTCTTATTGTATTTCTGTAATACTCTGTGTCCATGGGGCTAGGAGAAGAGTTCCTCTAGAATGGCAATGATATTCCTTGTCTTTCGGAGAAGTTCTGGCCTCAATGGCCCTTGAAACTGTTGAATATGGCGAAAAGCTGCTGACAAACTTTACAATGCCACAGGAAGCCACTTTATAATTTCCTTCAGAGTTTGGAGGACGTGCTTTAAGTATAAGCCTGGCGAGCAACAGCAACGTTGAACAAGCCTTCTAGCCATGAGAGTAACCAACACCAGTGACAGAAATATCAACTCCCGACGGTGTTCTATTTCAGTTGAATGAATGAGTAGCTGATGGGAATGGCCATCAGACGTATTGCTCTCCAAGGCCGTGGAGACCTGAAATCCACCAAAGCCGACTAAATGAGGTGTGCGATTTCAATACCCTCCCCTATCCATCCCGCCTTCTGCCGTATTTCATCCTCGGAATTCGATAGGTGCTGAACTTTCAGGTATTGTGCTGGGGTGCAGCCGTACAGACGAACACTAGGATAAACCCCATTGCAAGCTCCCGCCTCGTCCTTTGACTGGGCTTGCAACTCCATGAGGGCCGAAGGACTGATAACTTGCTCGGGGTGACAGATTACTTGTCAGGTTCCATATTTTGAGGTCGAATTCTTTCCCTGAGACGCAGATGCCAAAACAACAGCGAAGGAAGCCTTTAGTGAAGTGGATAGTCATGACAACCTCCAGCGTAACACCGAATCGTATTTAGGGCCATAGAGTATCAATAGTTGCTTTAGTTTTTGTCTGTGTGACCTGAGGACCCCTGGATCTACACGGATGTAGCTTCTGAGAAGAACTACGGAGCTGAGGACCTCTAGCCCGGGCTCGTTGACATCTGCGCCTAACTGGATTAGTTCGGGCAGAATGCCTAGTGGGTATTCCCATTCGTGCCGTCGAGCAGGCATAAGAGAAGGATGAGTCAAGAATCATACCGCGGTGTTGACGAAAATTTGAAATAGCAATTGGTGAGGTGGCTTTTGGTGTCGATTGAGCAAACAGTAAGCGTCTCCATATGTGAACTTTTGCGATATCTCGACTGATATCCCACATTTCCGGGGTGTTCGAGGTTCGAGTAGGTGGGGTTCGTAATTGCGCTTAAAGATGCTCGCAAGGAATGAGAAAATTTACGCATCATTTTTTGAGCTCGGAGGCGTGTTTGCTAGAATCTCCTTAACAAGCTGATTATGACCGAGTGCAGCTGCCTGCAAGACAAGAGAAACAATATGTCAGCAGCTATTTCCAAAACCAGATAGATGTTTGCACAACAAATCAGGGGTAACTCATCTGGTGAAATGCAGAGTAACCTGTCAAACGAGACGATTTATACCAAATGAGGGCTGCTTTGAGGTTTGTTATCAACGCCCGCATACCAGCGAAAACCCCTTCAAAAGTATGGCTTGACTGCAACATATCCCCTGTTTTGCCCTGTCACTAGCCAGCTTTCTGGCTTAAGGCAGTCAGGTAAGAGTCAGCACCATGCGAGATGGCCAGACCAACGGCGAACAAAGCAGCATGAAAGGGGTGTTTTGCGGGAATGAATTGACAGCATTGAAGTCCCATTCATCACTAAGACTTAAAAGTTTGGCCCAGAATCTGGGGCTGCATTTTCTCAGTATTCTGTTGCATACGAGATGCAACACACGTTGATGACCTAAATGTGAAAGCGTGCTGCTACTGATGTTCTTGACTCTACCAGCAAAAGCCCGTAGCCTTACAGGGACCTCTCTGTTAATGACGTGAAACATAGCAGCCGCCAAAAATTGTAGAGGAAGGAATGATTCCAGAGGTAGTCGGAATACCCCCTCCCATATCCGTCGGTCAAAGACAGGAGTGCTTCCAGCTGAGATTTGTCGCCATGATTGAGTACCGTATGAATCTGGCTCAAGCCGAAGGCTTCATTACAAGCGTGCAATACAAGGTACCGCACCGGGTCGTCAGGCACCATGGGAGCCGTATATATACAGGGCCCGGCAGATGCATCGTCAGATGCAAAGCTCAGTTTTGCAGCAAGTTTGCCAAATGCTTGACATCTGTCCACAGAGAACGAGCAAGGATTTCTCAAGACAACGGTGTTCAAATGGCGCCAACTTTCCTCTATGATGCTGGCCCGGGTCAGTTTGGCCATTAACAAGTCAAATAATTCCTAAAAATATTGTTATTATTATTATTCCTACACCGTTCTACCCTTACTTTTTAAAGAGTGCGCCGGACCTTCTGTTGCTATTTACATAGGAAAACCATGCCATGTAGGCCAGGTGAAAAACCTATATCGGAAAGTATAAGGACAGATAGAGTTTTAAAAGCTTCCAGAGAGTTGCAAGATAAGAGAAAAGCCTTGTCTAAGGCCTTGAAGACTGATCGTCTTCAACTTTGGTTTCAGCCGCCCCGTCTTCCTATTCCTCTTGTTCCTCCTCTTCCTCTTCCTCCTCGTCTACTCCCTCTTTAGGCTTTTCAAATTCTAGTTTTATCGCTAGACCGTACTCCGGTAAACGGCCTGAATCCATAAGCCAGCCTAAGAACTTTCTCAGTAGCCGTTGGTTCCGAGATCTACCCTGAAATATAAGGCTAAGATCCCGGTGGGTGCGGATAATATTTCTTGGCCAGATTCTAGGCCTCGGTGGTGTTGGGCACCATATAACCAGGTGTTCAACCGTCTCCGTCCTTCTCCGCAGCTGCAATAGGGAGTGGGTACCCCTGGGACTTTTTGTTTGAACAGGAAGTCCCGTAGACCTATTACTCCGGTACAGGCCTGCACTAATAGGGAGCTTTGGGCTTTGGTAAGCTTGCTGTGTTTCTCTAGCACTTGATCAGTGAATAGCAGGTCCGGTGGTCCTTCCTTTGCCATCCTTGGTGTCCTGCCCTCGGTTTGCTTTTTTTCCACCGGGTTTCCCACGTTCAATATAGTGCTTCCTCGAAGACAACGGCCTGCCCGGCCCCCCTTCTTGCATTTGGTTTTGGCTGACCCACTGGCCGATAGTTACGGCAGCTCTTTCGATAGCAGTAGGTTCTTGTGGATGTAGTGGTTTTCGGCCTGGCCTGCGTCTCTGAAACCGTTTGTATATTCTATTACAAGCCTCCTGTATCAACGATCCTGATGGCCGTTTTGGAGCATCTACGCCTCGCCCAATGTATAAGCATCGGTTCTGTAGTCGGTTTTCGAAGTCTGCCAGTCTTTTGTTAAGGTACAGGTCGAGTGGTGGCGCCCGGGTCTCAGTTTCGAGGTTTCTAATCGGTGTGGCTTTATATGCTCCTGCTATTATTCTGAGGTTCTTTGACTGGGCTTTTGCCAATCTCCTCGCTGGGCCCTGTGGCTGGCCTTCAGTTGTGGTGGGCTGGTAATTCCTAAAAATAATCTCTCATTTCCAGAGATATGGCGGTGGCGCCTAGCATTCCCACTGTCAGGCATAAAAGTGAAGGACATTCTGCCATGTGGCATCCTGTGAGCTTCTCCGCCCGCAAATAATATTGCCGTGTTGAGACACTTCCCCGGAGCCCTGATTCGAGCAGAAGCTTCAAGATCTCCTACTTAAACCTCATATATTTAAGCCCAATTTGTCATTCAGAGCATATGGAATATGATCGCAAGTTGTAGGCATCCAGTGCCAAAAAGTTAATCTCTGGACGTTTCTGTAGAAGGACTCGAATCGTGGTAACGTCTTCGTCCATAATTGCCCATCCTAGGGGCGTAAGCCCACCATCGTCTTGAGGCATCATTGAGTCAGTAATACCGTGAACAGGTAGCAAGCTCTCTAGCTTGTGAGCGGAATCCGTTCGCAAGGGTCTTTCTTAAGAAACCTGCCTAGGGGGGTGTGAGACGTCTGGCTTGGACAAGCTTGTCGAGCAGCTCTGTTCGTCGTACGTGGCACACACTAATATCCTGGGGTTTTGCCAACCACAGGTAGTATATCTCATTTGCTGATTTGAGAGTTTATGTATGTGGTCGTCCCATTCCCCGTAATAATCCCAACCAAAATAGTGCGGCCAGAACCTCCAATACTGTGTCGTCCAGCTCTCGTACTACACCAAGCGATTCAGGGTGAAATTAACCGTCCAGTAGGACATGGGGACACTTGAAGCCTCAAATAGTGCAGGTGGCTGCCCAGTCGCGGTCTATTGCGTCAAATACATCATCGTTGAAGTCATTCGCACTTCAATCCGTTAACAACACGATGATTCGCAATTAAACCGGCAATGGAAGATACTGCATTGCAGTCGCCGCAGTGGCTTAGGAATGATGCAATTAAGGACCTCCGCATGTAACTGTGAACAGAGGTTATTTATCCTTCGCAATCCACCTCTTCTCGCTTCTAAAGCTCTCCAAGCAGATAGCCAACAACGGCAACATCGCGTGGGTAATAGCGGGACACAGAGCATCCATGTGGTTGGTTGTCCTGAGAATGTCAGGGAATGGCGCGTTCCTTTGGAGTAGTAGCAACGCAGTGCTCGAGTGTTCGCCACAGATGATGCGGCGCAGAGGGTTCATAGTCGCAAAGTCAGTCTCTTGCGGGAGCTACGAGTGAAACTTGTTTATACACACACAATACCAATACATCGGGGTGGATCTAGATGTGCTAAACCTAGAGTCGGCACCCGCATCACGAAGCAGGGAAATCATTTCGTCGTATCCTCTGGAATATGCAAGCTCCAAGCGTAATGTCGGGGCGCGCTCTCTTGGTGGGTTCCGGTAAGCCTCAAGCTCCAGGTGAATGCAGGCTCCCCGGTTAACGGGGTCTTTGAGTTCCGGGGGTGGCGGCCTGGCGCAGAACTGCCTTGAGAACGTCGACGTCTTGTTTGGATGGCCCATCATATCGCGCAGACGCTACCGCAACAGTGAAAAAGAGTTGGGTTGAAGATATCGTAACACCTGCGATTGAGGCAGGCCAGTGTGGCAATACCTAAGAGGTAGTCGATACCAGTAAGGCGTTCTTGATTCGCGCACCTTTTCTCTGGTGTATCCTGGATACCGTTGATTCTCTTATAGACCATCACTAAAAGCTTCGTCGGTAACTTGTTGAAGCCAGCCATATCATCAAACATACCTACTCCACGAAAAAAAGTACTGCAAGTATAAGACAGGTCTCGGGTTATGCATGGGCGGACGCCATGGCAGTCCAATCGGTGATAGGCAACATGTCTCCAAGGAGAGTGCGGGCTGCCCCAACTTTCTACTGAAGCCTTCGATTCGTCCTCGATATATGGTATGGTTGTGGTGGCCTCATCTGTAGGCGCAAGCGCTGTGTTTGGTGAAAAAGACGTAGAACCCCATATCTTTGCCTACAGATAATCTGATCGTTGAATGGCAATCTGATAAGATAAGGCAAAGCACATCAGCAGCTGGGTGGAGCAATCACGTGCTGCTGACATAGGCTTCCCCTTCAAAGTTACGTAATCCAGTGCGCTTGCAGCGAACTCATACAGTTGGGGGGACCCCTGCCGTGGTGCTGCTATGGACCTGATTGACAAGCTCTCCCAGCTGTTCATACTCTTTACTGCGTCGTCATCTTACTGCTTGCCCGTTATACGCAACACCCATCAGTACGAGATACACAAGATACAAGATTCTCACACACTGCGCAGGTTGCTGGCAGCTCTCGCGACTCTTTGTTAATCCCGCGCGAGATACATCCAGGAACACCAGAACCACAACATGTCGACCCCCGCGCCACCGGAGGACCAGGCCCGCCTTCTTGAAGATGCCTTGATTGCTGTGCGCCAGCAAACCGCCATGATGCGCAAATGTCTTGATACTCCCGGGAAGCTGATGGATGCGCTCAAGTGTTGGTGAGTTTTCTCATCGTCAATTGCATTGGTAGCTGCACCGTGTGCTAACTTGACATCTGATAGCTCAACTCTCGTCTCCGAACTCCGAACGAGCAGCCTCGGCCCGAAACAGTACTACGAATTATACATGTCCGTGTTCGATGCCCTTAGATACCTGTCCGTTCACCTGCGCGAAAACCACCCCGTCAACCACCTCGCCGATCTCTATGAGCTCGTGCAATATGCCGGCAACATCATCCCCCGCTTATACCTGATGATGACCGTCGGGACGGCCTACATGTCCGTTGAGGGTGCCCCTGTCAAGGAGCTCATGAAAGATATGATGGACATGAGCCGTGGCGTTCAGCACCCGATACGTGGACTGTTTTTGCGTTACTATCTCATGGGCCAAGCCAGGGACTACCTGCCGACCGGCGACTCTGAGGGGCCCGAAGGAAACCTCCAGGACTCGGTTAACTTCGTCCTCACCAACTTTGTCGAGATGAACAAACTGTGGGTACGTCTTCAACACCAAGGACATTCACGAGAGCGGGATCAACGAACCCAGGAACGAAAGGAGCTTCAGCTGTTAGTGGGGAGCAACATTGTCAGACTAAGCCAGCTCGTCGACCTGCCAGCCTACAAGAATGGAATTCTCGCGCCTCTGCTGGAACAGGTTGTCCAATGCCGAGATGTCTTGGCCCAGGAATATCTTCTCGAAGTTATCACCCAGGTTTTCCCAGACGAGTTCCATCTCTACACATTAGACCAATTTCTTGGCGCCGTATCTAGGCTCAACCCTCATGTTGATGTCAAGGCTATTGTGATAGGCTTGATGGATAGACTGTCAAGTTATGCGGAACGCGAGTCACAAGACGAAACTGAGGAAGACAGGGGCAAGATGGAGGAGGAAGCGTTGGCAGAGTTGCTGGAGAAGGTCAAGCTAGGCAAGCTGAATGCGCAGTCAACAAGTGCGGAGTCATCAGCTGATGCAGGCGAAACCCCACGAAACGGAGACCAGGTTCAGGATGATGCATCGTCTACCGCTGAAACGCTAAATAAAGACGACAACCAGCCAGCACCTTCAGTGGCTGATACCGAGGCAACTGCGGTGGACACTCCCGAGGCTGAGCCAGCAAAGAAACGGCGAGGCATCCCAGAGAATGTCCGGCTGTACGAGATATTTTTCGGTCAAGTCAAGAATCTCGTGCAAGCGCAACATCTTCCCATTCAAGATACAATTGCACTTTGTGTCTCTTTGACGAACCTGGCGCTCAACATCTATCCCGAGCGGCTGGATTACGTTGATCAGATTTTCGACTATGCCAACAGCAAAGTAAGGGAGCATGCTAACAGTCCCGATCTTCATTCGCAACCAGCGCAACAAAGTCTCCTGGCACTTCTTCAGAGCCCACTGAGGAGATATGTATCGCTCTTCACGGCGCTCTCCCTCCCAACATACGTTCCTCTTTTCCAATCCCAGACCTACCCTACTCGAAGAGCCGTTGCCGGTGAGGTGGCTAGAAACCTCCTCAAGAACCACACCCTGATTTCCACACCAGCACAACTAGAAAATGTGCTGGAGATCCTCAAGGTTCTCATCAAGGAAGGGTCCCAAGCGCCAGCGGGGTATCCAGGTGTCGTCCAGCCCCGCGCCCGCGCCCTGGAGACAGACGAAACAATGGAAGAGCAAGGTTGGCTGGCCAGGCTCATTCACCTTCTCCACTCCGAAAACAACGACACGCAGTTCCGCCTCTTACAAATGACGAGGAAGGTCTACGCCGAAGGCAACGAGCGCATCCGAACCACCACCCCGCCACTGATCACTGCTGGCCTCAAACTCGCCCGTCGCTTCAAGAAACGGGAGCATTACGACGACAACTGGTCTTCCCAGTCCTCTGCCCTTTTCAAGTTCCTGCACTCAGCGGTATCAACCCTCTACACGAGGGTCAATGGTTCTGGCGTGGCGGAGCTGTCGCTGAGGTTATTCTGTTCGTGCGGGCAGATTGCCGATCAGACTGGGTTTGAGGAGGTGGCGTATGAGTTCTTTGCGCAGGCATTTACGGTGTATGAGGAGGCAGTGAGCGACTCCAAGGCGCAGTTCCAGGCGGTTTGCGTGATTGCCAGTGCGCTGCACAGGACGAGAAATTTTGGCAAGGAGAATTACGATACCCTGATTACGAAGTGCGCGCAGCATGCGAGCAAACTATTGAGGAAGCCGGATCAGTGCAGGGCAGTGTATTTGGCTAGTCATTTGTGGTGGGCTACGCCTGCTAATGGGGGGGAAGAGGGAGAGGGAGAGGAGGATGTGAGTACACCTGGTATTTCAGGGTCTGGGATAGGTGCTAACAGCCTGCAGCTGTATCGTGATGGCAAGAGAGTACTCGAGTGTCTGCAACGTGCGTTGAGGGTGGCGGACAGCTGCATGGAGACTGCGACAAGCATTGAGCTGTTTGTGGAGATTCTGGATCGTTATGTGTATTATTTTGATCAGAAGAATGAGTCGGCATGTATTCCCCTCAACTCAGCCATGCTATGGTATCATCACTAACGTGCCATGGAAACAGGTCACAACGAAATATCTCAATGGCCTTATCGAGCTTATACACTCCAACCTTGCCGGCAATCAACAGGACAGCGCGAGTGTGGACGCGAGCAAGAAGCACTTTTTGCAGACGCTGGAGATTATCAAGAGTAAAGAGTATGAAGGGGTGGTGTTGACGCCGAAGTAAGGCGCATCTTGGAAGATGGTGAAGAGGTTTGGGATTAATCAGTGGAATTAATGAGATAAGGACAAATGTTAAAATGGGAAGCGGGCGCATCAGCCATATAGCTACCTAGATGAGAGAGGGATTTGAGGTTCACAAAAAGACTAAACGTTCATGCTGTAACTTGGCGACGTTGGTGGGACGTGTATCCTCTGCTGCGTGTGGTGTGGTGTAGATACTCCCCATGTCCATGTTGGCGATTCATTCCAGCAGTGGCGTCAAGGTTCGAAGTTGGGTTTATTGGTACTCTTTTGTTGATTAAATCTTTCTTTCTCGTATACAGTACCCCCCGTTTCTCTGTGTAGATCACTTCTCTTATGTTGGTAAATAAATACAAGAAATGGCGCGTAGGTAGTTTTTTGCTCTCTTCCCTTGCAAGCGAAAAGAAAGCCAAGAGGGAAAAAGGAAGGGGTAGGGATACAAACAAATGTGAGAAAAGTTTTGTGTAAGCTGTGATCGTGCGCTGTAGTAGTAATCCAAGCCCGATTTGAGGAAACAAAAAAAAAACCCCCCCCGAAACGCCATGCGATGCAAAACAAAAATCCAAACTGAAAACGTAAAAAAAGGCTAGATAGCGCCATCCGCCCAATCCACCTCTTAAATCAAATAAGAGGGGGAAAGGGGTTCTAGGACGAAAGGTGTCGTCATGTACAGACAGTAAAGGGAATAAAAGGAACAAGAAACAAGAAAAAGGCAGGTTTCACCTCGCAGCAAGGTTCTCCGCCGCCTTTATAATAATCCCCGCCACCTTCTCCAACCTCTTCATCGCCTCTTCCCAGTTCCCTTCCTGCACTGCGTCCCTTACGCTAGGGAAATATCCCTCTTCATAGCCCGCCCACAACTGCGGGCCGAAAATGACGTGTTTGAACTGTTTTCTTCCGGGTATCTATCGTCATTGTCAGTACAGCCTATCATGTTGCTGGGAAGGGATGGCTTACCCCATCTATATCCAACAAATCCGAATCAAATCTCCCCATTCTAGCGTTATACTCCCCCCTCTGATCTCCTAGCCCGTTCGTCTCGTATCCATTGGTCGATATGACCCTGTTTTCCCACTCCGTCTCCCACCTTGTGAATTGCCTTACTGCCATGGCCACCTCGTCCGCTGCTTCTTTGAGCTTAGAGACCTTGAACACCTTGCCGTCGTAGCCTGGTTGCTTTAATGCCCAGGTCTCGAGTTCAGACACCCAATCAGAAAGTTTGTCAGCATATGCTGGCATATCGAACGGCATGATTGGCCGGTTGGACAGTTCGAATGTTAAGAGCCCGACAACACGGGCTAGGATGGTGTGGTAGATGAATCCCGGGTCGCCCACGCGGTCCATCCAGTCGAAGTTTTCGTAGGAGGAATGATAGGGGTACCCAGGGCCGTCAAAATGGAGGTCTAGCGAGGCGGTACCAGCGATGTCCTGGAAGGCGACGTAATCGGAGCCTGCGCCTAGTCCTTCCAGATCGGCGGAGCGTTCGTTCCAGAGGTCGAGGAGGGATTTGACCTTGGTGTTGTCATTGGGGTCGGGATAGTTCGGGTCGCCTGTTCTGGCCAGGACTTCCAGTAGCAGTTTCTTGAACACAGGATTGCCGGCTGCATGGAACTCGTTTCCGGTTACGGCGGTGTCGAGGTTAATGTATGCCAAGGCGTTCTTGCGCAGGAGGTCGTCGTTTTGCTCCACGTATTCGGTGGAGCCGATCAGGTTGTATTCTTCCGCATCCCAGGACATGAACTCGATGGTGCGCAACGGACGCCAGCCTTGCTTGAGGAGATTGCCGAACACACGGATGACTTCCATCATGATCGCTGTCCCAGAGGCGGGGTCGGCGGCTCCAAAGGCCCAGGAGTCACGATGGTTGCCGATGATAATAGATTTCTCATCCTGCTCGATGCCACCAATCCGGCCGTAGACGTTCCAGATGGGTTGCTTTTCGACTTCGTCTTGTTCGTTCTTGAGGCGGACAATTGGGGAGGAAAGATTGCCGGTCCACCACTCATCAATAGAAGGGACGCCGCCAGCCCAGCCGTCGGGAATGTGCTGTCCATGGCCCTTGAGGTGCTGGAGGAGAATTTGGGCATCGCGCCACCCGAGGGGAAGACTAGGAATTTTCACAAGACCCTCCGCCTGCTCGACCTTGACACGAGGCTGGTCCTTCTTACTGCCCCACCCGGGTGTCAACACATCGCCGACCACCCAACTCATCAAGCTGACAGAACCTCTCTGTACAGCATCCGCCGGCATGAAGCGACCCACAGGTGCTGTCGGGCCTTTCAGGTAGCCTGCATCTTTGGGATCGGTATAGATGAGGCAACCTGCAAATCCTGCCAGCTCAGCGGCCTTGACTTTCAGTGCCCTATCAGGCTGCGGGCCGTGGTATCTGACCAATGCGATGGCGCCTTTCGTGCCAATGCCTCTGTCCTTGAGCATCTGGAAGTCCTCTCTTGAGCCATAATGGGCATAGATTAGGGGTCCCTTGACATCGCCCGACTTGGAATGTCCGTGGAAAGCATATGTTTGACGGCCTGCCGTCTCACCGCCGACTTCGTCTTCCTCCAACTTCGCCGTCCATTTGACCTTGCCATCATCCCCAAGAATCTCCACCGATCTGCCTCCGGCCTTGGGATAGTTGAGGTAAACATGGTACGTATCACGCCTCACGTTTTCCAAACCATATCGGTTGAACAGGGATTCGGTGTACTCCATGAGCGCGTAATCTCCTTCTGTCCCTGCAATGTGCGCATAGCTGGTGAAATGCCTCGAGTGATCCTGAAGATTTCCTGGATTGATAGAATCTTCGATGTACACCCGAACCCTCTCTGGCGCAAAAATGCTGCTCGACATTCTCCTCGCCATGCTGGTAAACATGTCGCTGGCGAAAATCAAGTAGAGAAACCCCAGGAGCATGAAGATGGCAAGAATGCGCGCCACCAAAAGGAGCAGTGCAGCGCTCCCAAACTTGGGAAACGCAAAGCGCGAAGTTGATGTTTCTGTCTCCGTATTTGCGGCCTCTGGATCGGTATTGCCCTCCTCAGTTGTCGCTGTTCGGCGACGTAATCGTGGTAGCTTCCACTTCCACCTCCAGCGCCACTGTGGTAGCGAAAGCCCTATGCGCTTCCCCCATGACGATCGGCTTCCTCCGCGTACGTCCGAGTCGTCAATCTCTAGCTCTTGCATTTCTCGGCGCACTTGCCGGGTTTCCTCGTCTGAATCGGAGTCATCGGAGCTGAAGAGATTGTCTTCGTCGTCGGTCTCGACTGTCGGCGCTCGATAGCCACCTGGTCGCCTCCCGCGCGAGGGCTGCGAGGCAGGATCTGTAGGGTTGTGCGCATGCTGAGAACCTAGGAGAGATTGCCCCTCTACTGCCCCGGCACCGGTATCGTCGATGGGAGAGGGGGCGAGGTCTCGTTGTTGCCAGCCACTGTTACTGCCGCTGGCGATGGCCTCATCGTAGGTTGGTATCGGAGGTACCGGCTCGTACCGTTGCTTTTCAGAAGGCATTGTGTATCGGATGTTGCGCAAATACTGTACACATTCGGCGGACGCGCGGAGGGGCAAAAAAAGGAGGGATGACCAATTTCTAGAAACGGACAAGGGAAGATTAGATGATGGAAACGAGGAACCGTCTTCGTTGGAATGGTGAAGGCAAATGAGCGTGGTGAAGAGTGTGGTCGTCTAGCAATCGGCTTGGATAGGTAAGGTGATGCTCATCATCAGTCCAGCTGGTGTTGGAGCTGGCATTGATGGAATGTGTGTTAAACGTCGCGTGCTGTTCCAGGGCGGTTTGACGTCAAAATTGTCTTTCTCGATGGCCCAGGGAACGACAATTGGGAAACGGTTGCCGACTTCCCGCCTCTGACAGACAGGGGACTCTTGGCGGCGCGCACTCCCAACAGCGGCCTCAAACAAGGGCCCACTCGCCATTTCAGCTGTGGCACCTGCCAGCGAGCTTAGTCATTCAGCCGGAACAGCTTCTCACTGCTTGGCATCACGCAACGCCTTACTTCGCATTTATTTTGGTCGTCTCAATCCATCTTAAAGCCCTTATCTTTCACCATAAAACGGAAGGCTTATAACTTCAAGCTCCAAGAAACTCCAAGGGTTGCTACTGCAAGTTGCTGTCATCATCACTCGCCCCCGAACAACCGTCCTGTTCAACGACACTAATGACCACACTGTAAGACGCAGACGGAGTAAGTGATGCCATTTTACAAAGGAATTCTATAGCTCCATGTCCGGGATCAACTACACTGTTCAATATGCATGGTTCAGCATAGTGATCTTGGCAACCAGTAGGATGCCGCCCTCAGCCCTGGGCATACTCCTCGGGCAAGCGGGGTAGGTGGTAACGAACCTGGCCAACTTATCCCGTATCCCTGGTTCCGACGCACACCTCACCGGGTTCGGTAGTATGTTCCTAGACCAACGGGCATCACATCACAACATGTCTACGGAATGGGCAAGGCCCTGGCACTTTGTGCAAACTGCCAGCCACCGCAGAAAAGTACAAAAGCCGTGGCATTCGCAGGATGGGGCATGCTTTGAGACCTTAAGGCATTCCCTCTGACTACGAGACACCTACAAAATGAAAGGTTTCAAGCTCTATCTTTTGATAGTTGCCTCATTGACCGGTCTGACGACAGCGCTGAGCACACACCACGCCAATATCAAGCGTCAGGTTTCCCAGTTGCGAGATAGTTATGACTTCGTTATTGTCGGTGGAGGCACAAGTGGTCTCACGGTCGCTGATCGTTTGAGCGAAGCCTTTCCTCAGAGTAAGATTTGCTAGCCGTAGCTTTTCATTCCGCAACCCAGACCCAGCTTACCAGCAATTAGAAACCGTACTTGTTGTCGAATATGGCGATGTTGAGTATGCTCCAGCAAGCTTCGACCCTCCGCTTGACTGGTATGGACCAAACTCGTTCCAGTCAGCCTCACTCTGGGTATTCAGATCACTTCCCAACCCTGAATACAACAATCTGACAGCTCTCACGTTTGCTGGACAAGTGGTTGGCGGGAGCAGCGCTATCAATGGCCAATTCTTTGATCGGCCGTCACGCTTTGATTTTGATTCTTGGACCCAGCTTGGCGTTTCTTTGGATTGGAATTGGCGGGGAATGCTCCCCTATTTCAAGAGGGTGCGTTGCAATATCTTGGACCGCAAACAGAACGCACAGAAGCTAATCAGACCACAGAGTACGAAGTTCACGGCGCCATCTTCACAGGTGGCCCAACAGTACAACTACACATGGGATCTTTCTTCTTATGGCGGCATAACACCGATCCATTCCAGTTTCCCTCCCTTCCAATGGGCGGACAACCAGGTGGTGCTGAGTGGTTGGAAAGAATTAGGCGTTCGTAGACGCCAGGATTGCGCAGGCGGTGACAAGGAAGGGCTTTGCGCGGTCCCTACTTCAGGGCACCCTGTTACAGCAAAACGGTCTCATGCAGGGCTTGGCCATTATGCCGATGTGGTTGACTCTCGGTCTAACTTTGACCTACTTGTGAGACATCAGGTAGTCAGAGTTGTTTACCCCAACGGAGTCAATTCTGGCCCGCCCACTCTGGATGTTCGGTCGCTGACCAGCAATGCTCGGTTCACCATCACCGCTAATGCAGAGGTTGTGCTGTCAGCTGGCGCCCTGCATACTCCCACGGTTCTGCTCAGAAGCGGCATCGGTGCTACGAATGTTCTCGCAACGGCCGGTATCCCGCAGGTGCTCGAATTACCAGGAGTCGGTGCCAATCTTCAAGATCATCCTGGCAGCACAGGCGTTGCCTGGAATTGTACGCAATTTTTTGAAATAATGGCCATTTTTGTTAGGTAGACTTTTTGCTAACGCGGTTACTTACTAGACACCAAGCCTGGCAACTGGACCCCGATGCCAGAACAAATGTCAGACTTGATCTTCAAAGCCGATGCCACGACCGCATTCAATGAAGTGCCAGCACGCGGTCCCTACACAATGGCTTTGGGAAACCAGGCCATCTACATTTCGCTACCAAACACTACGCCCAATTACCCCGCCATCATTCGCAAGATTCTCAGGCAAACCGTAGATGGATCTGCGGCGTCCTTCTTGCCACCTGACTACCGAGACAACGCGGCATTGGTGAGAGGCTACAAAGACCAGCTCCTTGCCTTGTCCAAACTTCTCTTGAATCCCAAGGTTCCCAGCCTGGAAACACCATGGTCAACAGGTTATTCGACGGCGGCCATCCTTCTGCACCCTCTCAGCCGCGGTACTGTACGCCTGAACCTGACGGACCACCTTGCGCAGCCGCTTGTGGACACGCGGCATGGCAGCAACCCAGTCGACTTTGACATGCAGCTTGCCAACGTGCGCTGGTCTCGAAGGCTGCTTGACACCCCAACGATGAAGCGCTACGGAGCGGTAGAAATCAGCCCTGGTCAGGATGTGCAGAGCGATTCGAAATTGCTGGAGTTCATCAAAAGTGCTGCGACGTTGAGCTATCAGCATCCGTGCTGCACTGCGGCCCTTGGGCCAAAGAATAGGGGCGGTGTTGTTGATAATAAGTTGAGGGTACATGGCGTGAAGGGCTTGAGGGTGGTGGACATCAGTGTCTTGCCTTTGGTGATTAGTGCGCACACGAGCTCGACAGCGTATGCTCTTGGTGAAAAGGTAGGATTTTTTCCTCCATGCAGACATGAAGATGGCACGGCTAACAATGCGTTGCACAGGCTGCGGATATCATCATCAAGGAGTGGGAGCGCTGAGGGTTTGAGGTGTTGCATATTTCGTTTCTGCCTGTGGCGTGGGAGCTGTGCCACCTTGTGGCTAATTTGGACCAGATGTAGATTAGGCAGGCGGCGAAAAGATGGGCAGACTGTCAGGCCCCCTCTTCCTTCAGAGATTCTTCTTTGTTTGAGTTTTCACCACTGCAGCAGCTACCAACATTGAAATCGCTTTAAGTGTTAAGAATGTCCGAAAAATTTCCTCATGCTGGGCACTCGCCAAACATTTCTTCTCAATCACATTTAGCCAACACGAGGACTCCGTTGGCTCAATGTGAACAATACTTGGCTCTTCTCTCCAACCACAGTGGTGTTCAGCGCTTTAGACAACAGTATTATATAATATGGGAGGCAGCGCTTGCTCACGCCACCAACCAAAGCTGTTCAATGTGCCAAATCATCACCGATGCCGCTCAATGCTGGTTTACTACGGGCCAGTTGGCAGGCGTTCAACTGAAGATACTACTGGTCCGAGAGGGCGGTCATGAGAAAGACCGTTTTTTGATTCAATTTGGACCACCGGCTAGGCTAACACCGTGGACGGAAGGCCAGACAATCAACTTCTTCATGGATGATCCCGCCGCTGGGCCTTGGAACTTGATGCAGATACCGATCAGCAAAGAGAGCTTTAGCGCTGAGGCAAAAGTAAAACGGATGAAGGAGTGGTTAAGTCACTGTCAAAATTACCATTCGACGTGCAGCTCTTTTGGTGGCGTCATGCTTCCCGAAAACTTGACATTGTTACCCAGCCGAGTGCTGGATCTCTTTCCAAAGAGCGGTGGCATCTGTCTCTATGAATCGAGGGGACAAAAGGGGCGTTATGCTTGCCTGAGCCATCGATGGGGACATTGTCAGCCTCTCACGACCACTCGGGCGACAATTGACAGTTGGAAGAAGGCCATATCTTGGTACAAAGTCCCAAAGCTGTTCCAGGATGCAATTGACATTGCAAGACAGCTGGGGATTCGATACCTGTGGATCGACAGCCTCTGTATAATACAGGACGACGCGGACGACTGGTACCAGGAATCGCGGAAGATGTGCAGCATCTACCAAAATTCAGTTGTCACCATCGCCGGCACAGCAGGCTTCGGCTGTGAGGATTCGCTGATACCAGCCCGTTCTCGAACCGTTATTGGCAACTTCAAGGACAACACCCCTTACCGATTTGAGGCCCGGCTGACAGATAAACACCTGAGCGGGTCACCATCGCATATCCATTTTGGAAAGACACTACTGGGCCGCGGCTGGGTTTATCAAGAACGACTCCTGTCGAGGAGGATCATACACTGTTGTTCTGACGAGCTGGTTTGGGAGTGCATGGAGTCGATGGATTGCGAGTGCCCAGAGGGAGTACCCTGGATGACTACGGCGGATAAGTCGAGGCTGGACATCAAAGCGATCCAGAATCGTCTATCCAGGGAGGCCTCGCTGTTGGAAAGACAAAGGGTTTGGCATGATATGGTTAGGGCTTATACCGAGCTGGACTTGACAAAGCTTTCGGATAGGCCGGTTGCTATTCTTGGGCTTGCGGTGGAAATGCAGTATTCGCGGAACGGATTGTATGCAGCTGGGTTGTGGGAAGACAGTTTGCTATCTGACCTTGCTTGGCATACTGGCACAAGGACCCCGAGGGGCAAAAAGCCTACAGGCCCAAGACCAAGTAGGGACCTCACGAAAGCTCCTACCTGGTCTTGGCTATCGGTCGGTACGTGCTGTGAGTATTGGTCTCGGTCGGATTTAGGGGCTGGGACACCGTCGTGGGAGGACAGTGGTACTGTTGTTGAGAAGATTGAGCTTCCTCTATATCACACGCTTTCAACCTCGAGGGAGGATGTAGGTCTGGTGCAGATTACACCCAGGATGAACGTCAACGAAATTTATGGGAAGGACACCAGCAAGCCGGCCGCTCATGGATGTCTAACTCTCAGGGGGAGGCTGTTAACAGGAGCATCAAGCCAGTCGTTGTATGACAACAAACTGGAGTGGTCAGATTGGCTCCAAAGTACTTTCGAGATTGACCTGAATGTTCAGGACCCGAGAGTACGGGGGTTGCTTGATATTCGAGACACAGAATACGAGCCTGTTATCCGACAGGGTGGCGCGGTTTTTGCGCTGCCGCTTGGGACGAGTATAGAAAGTGAAGGACTCTTGGATGTGGTATTTCGGTATCAGTATCTTCTTTTGTTGGTCTTGGTGGACGCTGATAAGAAGCTGTATGAGCGGGTAGGACTGATAGAGTTGGGTCATGGCGATTATGAGTGGACGCCGCCTGGGTGGTGGGATGTTCCTTTTGAGATGGGTGTCATGACTACTGTCAAGATTATTTGAAGGGGGAACTGTTTCGTAGTTAATGACATGAACACCTTGCATAACCTCTATGACCCATGATCCCGTCCCCTTGATAGCTGCAGTCATAAATCCCTGGCCATTGTATTCTTGAAGAGCCTGCTTCCCATCCATTCAAGGTCTACTGGAAGTTGAGGACAGAGAAGGAGTCATTGCAACCTTATCTTTCTCTGTGATGACACCCATTACTTTGACGGGAAGTGGGTTAGATATTGGACTGACATCAGTGGTTCGAGAGAGAAGCTAGTTCGACGTTCTTGTGAGATGGAGTTGAAAATAAGGCGATTGCTGTAGTTGAAATGTGAAAACTGAAGACAGAAGGAGCGATAATGCAGGGATCTTGTGTCGAGGGACGATTTCATCACATGCATATGGATGGAGGGATGGTGGGTGATAGTGTAGAAACCGGGTATAGGTGACATATTAGGTTTAGAAGCAGACAATGCTAGAGATTGGATCCTGAAGATGGGTGGTAGCCATGGAAAAAATGAAGTTGACATCGGCGTGTCAAGAAGACGAGTGACGATCAAGACAAGGCAGCAAGTTCATTGCACCTGGCAGGGACCGTCCGGGAGCGTCAAGAAAGGGACCAACTTCCAGATGTCAAGGCCAATAGGAGTAAGGCCCAACACCTGCCATCTTTTAGATAAACTGTCTGTTCCCTCCATTCAACAAAAACAAAACTGTCACTTGGTAGAGTGGCTAATGCTATCGTCACTGGCCGCACCTCCTCTAAAAGCTGCAGGTTTAACTCCCACTTCAAGCTAGATGTAATTGTCCATAGCTTGAGGGTAAGGGCTTGCAATTTACACACTAAACAGTGATGGTTACGATTTATCACAGCGCAATTACATCTGTGGGGTCGCTGTGAGTGACTGGGGGTGATCTTGAGATGTTCAATCTTTTGCCTTCTTTTCTTATCTTTCAGTTTGTGTTGACTTTTACTGCTTGAAGATTGCTCTGCAACCAACCAGGAGATTCACACATTAAAGGAGCGATCATGGATTGGGATTCGTGCCTGTCCCATTCAAGGGCTTCACCCACGCTTTCCGCTTTTTTTTGCGAGCTGTCCTAGCCGAACACACGCGTCGAATCTTTTTGGCAAACGTAAACAAACTACCGGTACGCCTCTTTTCTGCCTCGCGACGTCTTTTCTGCATCTCAATACACCTTCAACAAATCTGTAAACACGTCTTTTCTTCCCAGGTATGTATCTAATTATCTTCTTGAGGCCTCGCTCAGATCTTTTGACACGTCAAAGTTAAAAATCAAGGCATCGACTTCAAATCTTGAGGCGTCAAATTGGGAGATTGAGGCACCGACCTGCGGAATTTGAGGCGTCGACTTGCGAGATTGAGGCATAGCTAACAATTCTTTTGACCAACAGAACAAAACAAAATGCCGTCGGTCATTTTGAGGAAGGCGCTGACGGTCAGCAGACTGGCCTAGCCTGGTCTCAACGTTCTCGCGAGACTGCGGTGGGATGAGAAAGTTGTGAATGCCCTTTTGGAGTTGGGTGTACCCGCAGGCAAAAATGAGATGGTGACTGCGATTACAAACACGGTCGAGGACGCGACTGGTTTCGCGCGTAGGCTGCCTGAGGAGCCGGAGGACCACTTTGGCTTCGTCGAGCAGTTCGTTGCCCAGTCCACCCTGGGAATTACGCTCGTTTTTGCCTCTCCTGCCGGCGTGCAGATGTTTGAGAACTGTTTTTCTCGGTGGTGATGGCTCGCCATCTGTAATTGGAGGATTGCTTCGAGTACGAAAGGGTATGTTTGTACTGTACATGAATGAAGCCGCCGCGCTTTCTTTTATCGCCGGTTCCAGCACTGGCATTGTTTTGCTTCTTGGTTCATTCATGGGAATGATGGGGGCATTATTTGGAGTTTGGGCAGGGACATCTTCCGTCGTGTGCTGGCTGAACTGGCTTTTTCTTTGAGTTTGAGGGCATGAGGTGGTGAACGAAGCAGCAGTTACCAACCCCGACCTCATCTTTTCTTCGGCAATCATCCGCATTTTCAAGTAGTCTGGTGTCCGGGGTGCTGGTTCTGGTTTCCGTGGTAGGGGGAAAAAGTATTGTTTCGTTGCTGCAAGTTCTTAAAGAGGCGTTTAATTATCAGTCCAACACAAGGATTGCTGGCGCAGTCTTCAAATGCTACTGCCAGTCACTGATCTCACATCTTCTAGTATTCTTCTATTCGTTGTACCAACAAAGTGTTATGTCACCAACCCCTGATGATCCAAGTAAACAGTCATCTCAAGCAACCGGGTTGAAGGTGGAACTCGGCGTTACGGTGGGGCCGCGTATTTTCTGGCTGACGTCGGGCCATACCGCGCGGCTCCCCCGTGGAAGCGAGATGCATGGCACAGCGTTACACTAACCCACAAGCCACACTGTATTTTAACCCCTCCCTTATTTCATGCCGAGATGTGCATTTTTTGCTCTCTTTATATCCCCCTCACCTTTGGCAATTTTCGCTCTTGATTTAGCAAGATCACCACCTTCAATTCTTTGTTTACAAACTCGCCATCTCCACTCTTTTGAGCATCAACACCAGCAACAATGACGTCATCCCCATCCACCACCACCACCACCAACCCCTTTTCTCTCACTAAGCACCTCCTCTCCCTTGAACCGGAGGTCTTCAAAGCCGCAACTCAGCACCCCTTTTTGCTGGCAGCAGCAAAAGGGACGCTACCAAAAGATGTGCTGAGTCATTGGCTGGTGAATGACAGGCTGTACATTCATGCGTACATCCGGGCAGCAGGGCAATTGCTGGCGAGCTTGGAGCTGCCGAAGCATTTGCCTGGGGGGCCGGTTGGGAATGAGAAGGAAGATGAGGACGCGTTTGAAGTGAATTTGGTGGATTGGTTGATTGAGGCTTTGGCGGCAGTGAGAAGGGAGGAGCGGATGTTTTTGGAGGTTGGGGGCAGGTATGAACTTGTGGATTTTGTGGGAGTTTCATCCAAGGCGAGGGTGGTGGCAAAGGTGAAGGGGTTAGAGGTGATTGAGGGGTTGTTTAAGGAGGTTGGGGTGGTGAGAAGCGGGAAGAAGGAAAAGGGATTGGGGTCGTGGTTATTGGGTGCTGGTGGGGGGGAGTTGCCGGTGAGTGAGAAAATTCCATGGTTGGAAGGGGCGGTGACGTTTTGGGGTACGGAGAGGGTTTATCTGGAGGCCTGGAGTTGGGCGAGGGGGCAGCAGGAGGAGAGGCCGAATGGGAAGGGGGATGAGGATGGTGGGGCGTTGAGGAGGGAGTTTATTCCCAATTGGAGCAGTGATGAGTTTAGGGAGTTTGTGGAGAGGTTGGGGGTGTTGATTGATCAGGCTGTTGAGAGGGAGATTAGGATGGTGGGTGAGGACAGACAGAAACAGGAGGAGGTGAGAAAGGAGATTTTGGGGAGGGTGGAAGGAAAGTGGAAAACGTTGTTGGAGGGAGAGAAAGGGTTTTGGCCTGATGTATGATTATGAATTAGCTGCAGTTTGATCATTAGTTATGCTTATTGCATTGTTTTTTGACTGGAAAGCAAACCCTCACCTGGCACCAAAGGGTTGGAGGGACTCCAAGAAGGATACTGGTGGTGCCGTCGCCAACAAAGCAGTCATGAATTTCGACTCGGGGGTGATGAACAATGTAGATAATCGACGTGCCAACATAGCCATAGACGTCAACAAGATCTCTTCTCAAGCCTCTACGAGCTCTCAAAGTTCATTCTCCGCTGCTACTCAGCGGTTTTCCCATAGCGAAACCGCAGGTCAAGAGTCTCCCAACTTGTTCTGGGAATCTACTGATCCACAGCCTCTCAACAACAATGTCACCATTCCCGATACCTCGAACGAATCCAATACCCACGAAGGAAGTCAACGCCTTGGCTGCTACCTCTGGCATTTTGAATCGAGATTCCGTCATTTACGATACAAGTGCCTCCGCGGGGATATTCAACGACCACAAATGGTTTAAATCGCTTGATCACCTTACACGAGCTGTGGGCATCACAGGTGCCAACGGCCAAGTCAGTCCTAACCATCAAGGGGGCACTGTTGTGCTCCGCTGCCGCCAGCCGGATGGTGAGGAGTGTAATTTAACATTCAGAAGCGCAATGCTGTCAAGGAGAACACCTCTGAACCTCCTTTCTGCTGGCAAACTACGCCGAATGGGAATCATCTTTGACGGCTACAACAACAGGCTTGTCCACAAGGAAGCCGGTCACGAAGTCGCCAACATCGTTTGAAATGAAGACATTCGCATGTGTGGAACTCTTCGACGTTCCTGAACCTCTCTACAGTGACACTGAAGTCATCATGAACGTCACTCTCACAGCCTGGGCCTTACAAGCCATCGACTACCCGACCATGCATCGTCGTCTTATGCATGCCAGCGTCAACAAGGTACTGGATGCTTGCAAGAGAGTTGGCCTCAAGGTCACAACTACCGATGCCAACAAATACCGCGGCGAGTGGTGTATTCAAGGCAAGTCATTCCAACAGATCTCTCATGAACCATTTCCTGAAGCTCGTCGCCCTCTCGCCATCGTTCATGTAGACTCCATACCTCACAAGCCTGTGGGAATTGGATGTGCTACCGATGCCATTCACGTCATTGATGACAAAACGGGATATCACCGGTACTTCGTGATTGACAGCAAAACCGAGGGCGATGGAGCTCTCATCACTTGGTGCGACTTTGTTGAGAATCAGGCTGGACTGCCAGTCCAGCACATCCATCTTGACAACGGTACCGAATTCTCAATCAAGAAGCTCAAGGACTGGGCCAAAGGCTGTGGCAAGAAGATTACTACCACTGCCGCCCACGCCCCGTCATAGAACCCATACTCAGAGCGGGCAGGCCGTACCATCGAATCTTGAAGCTGGCTTTCCTGAGCGCTTCTGGCCACTGGCAGAAGAAGTGTGCGTCCACGTCCTGAACAGACTGCCAACCGCTCACAACCCGGACGGAATGTCGCCCTTCGAGGCGTTCACCACAGCCATTGGGCTGCCAGATCAACAGTGTATACCACAGGTCCACCATCTGAAAGCCTTTGGCTCAACAGCGTTTGTTCACATTCGCGACAAGAAAAAGCGACCCCAAGCAAGAAAGATGATGGCTCGCACTGTCAAAGGAAAGCTCTGTGGTTACGAAGGCGACTCTAGCAAAATCTACAGAGTATGGATCGAAAGCACCAACAAGATTGTTCGTTGCCGTGATGCTCGATTATCGAAGACCACCTTCCCGATGATCCCGATGAAAAGGATGCTATTCGTGAAGCCACATTCGAGGACGTTTACCAGCAGCATAAAAGCAAGATGACTCTCTACATCGAGCATAAATCTGCCGACGAGAAGAACCCCACAGTCACCGAGACTACTCCGACTGGACTTCCCACACCCTCTACCACACCTGTGAACTCTCCGCCTACAGATTACCGAGCCATGTGGGATGCCATCAACGAGATTAAGGAGAAGGTTCATCAAGACTCTGGGAGCCACTGCCATATACCCGGAACCTACACGGAAGACGAAGAAGTCTTCAGCAGTGACAACATCTTCAATACTCACCGTATGGAGACACCGCCTCCTACCCCGAAGGCTCCGAAAGCACCTCGTTTCCGTAACGCGGAGCCCACCACTGGCAAGAGAGTGAGATTTGAGGACAACAATGAGCTTCCTGGCATCCCACATGGCTCGGTAATCTGTAGGTGGAGAGTTCACAGGTGTGGTAGAGGGTGTGGGGAGTCCAGTCGGAGTAGTCTCGGTGACTGTGGGGTTCTTCATCGGCAGATTTATACTCGATGTAGAGAGTCATCTTGCTTTTATGCTGCTGGTAAACGTTCTCGAATGTGGCTTCAAGAATAGCATCATCAAGTCGTAGCCCCTGAAGTCAACACGTCCAGCACTCCTTGAGGTTGGCCTGCGTGAGGTGGGAGCGGCAGTGATGGAAGAGTTACCGTGAGCTGAGATTGGCATGATGCCGAGGGGGGATTGCCACGGCTAGTGCTGCCATGCCCAGAACGGCGACACGAGCGCTGGTGATGAGGAGCATCATTTCGACAGTATGTAATTAAAATGCTCCAGTTTGAAAGACGGAAATGCAGTGTCCATGTTCGCTATGATGACGTGAAGGATACTTAAATATCCCAAATCCTCGCCGACATTTCGTGGTACAGTTGTCTGGATTGTGGGCTCTGGCCTCAGCCGCAAGCCTCTATCAAAATTTTCGACCTTTCGTTTTCTTTTCTTCATACTTCAACCAAAACCACCATTTTTTTCCTATTTCAAAATAGAATCCCAAATTCAAGTGGCTTTTCCAATAACTGGAAGAAAACCCGGGAGCTTCAGTGGCACACGTTGCCCGGGAACACGGCCTTGAATGCAGTCAGCTTCGATCTCGCCTCGAGGGCCATGGGCCTGCCAAAGGGCGTGAGCCACCACACAAGCGTCTGAGCGATCCAGAAGAGATTGCAACTTGCCGCTATATCGATCACCATGATGCTCCCAATTTGGCAGTACGCCCTGAGTTTATTACCGAGGCAGCAGACTGGATCCTCCTAGCCAGGTACTCGCGCCAAGAACTCGCTGATCCCCCTCAGGTTGGACCAATTGGACATCTCGCTTCATTTGCCGCCAGGCGTATCAAAATAGCGCCAGAAAATCATGGCGAGCGAGCGGAAGCGCTCAGAGGATCTCCAGGCTGTTGAAAACTACTTCAACAAGCCCGCTGCCGTCGTGAAAGAGCATGGTATACAGCCTGAGGACGTATGGAATATGGACGAGACGGGGTTTCGAATCGGGTGGGCAAGAACCAGCTTATCGAGACCAAGCGCAAGAGATCTCACTACTTTCTATTCCTGAGAATAGGGAATCGGCCACGGCGACCGAAGCTATCTCGGCCGTTGGGCGCTTTTGCCCAACCTTCTTGATCTTGGCTGGCCAACTTCATGTGACTTGGTGGTACGAGCAGGAAGAATTGGAGCCAGAGACTGTGATATTGACCTTCCTTAGTGGCAATTCGTATGATGAGCTTTCTTCAGAGTGGCTGAAGCACTTTGATAATCAATCGAGGAAGTCTCAACTAGGTGTTTACCGGCTACTTATCACCGATGGGCATGTGTGACAAGGGTTGCTGATGACAGGGCTTGGAACAGTAGTTCTATTCAGCTAATAATCTTCAATGGCCTCAAACTCCTTGAAGAAAGAAAAAGGCCTAGAAATACAATCTGGTGGTTCCGAACGCGTATTTATCCAGCTGTTAGTGACCCGTGCCATTGTGGCCTCGGCCATTGACAAAATGCTCTGTATGTTCCAAGCCCAATATGTCACGCGTCAGCCACCAGCAGCCTTGACCACGACCAGCAACCCAGTTAACTATCAACTGCACGTTCTGAGCCAGTTGATGGAAAGTGAGGTGAGCAAACACAGGCAGCACGGACCAGTATCAGAGAGATAAATATACGAGCAGAAGAGCAAAGCAGTAAGACGAAAGGGTTCCCAATCAAGGATCTTGAGGCTACTGAAGATTATTGAAATGAATCGAACCCATATTGCTCCAAGCCCTGAACTCCAGCCCTTGTCACACAATAGGGCCTTCTCATTATCCACCAGGTTTCTGATTGATTCCCCAGCTTCCAACGACTGGCTCACATCTTGCCGCTGAGGTGATATTAGTTGTGATGCGATCTGTTTGTTCTTGGCGTGTTACACTTTCGGATTTGTGTGTCACCCAAACAAGCCAATGCACATATGATGCGCTGGTGCCCGATATTGCAAGGCTGCCTAGACGGGGCATAAGTATTACAGCAACCCCCTCCGTAGTACCTGTCTATATTTGAGTCAATGAAAGCACTGCTTCACCGACAAATACGTAACACAGTGAGGATCAAGCTTTTGCTATGGCCACATCGAATTCAGCCGCGAGCCTCATCTCTACTGGGGAAGAACTTGAGGTCTTCATTTCGTCCATTTCGCCCTCCAGCACCCTTTACCTTGATCTAGAAGGCAAAAGCCTTTGCAGACATGGGACCATCTCCCTCATTACTATCTTACTTCATCCAGAGGGGGTGGTGAAACTTGTCGACGTGGCAACACTCGGGGATTCAGCGTTCAACACCACTTCGAAAGATGGGAAGTCTCTCAAAACCATCCTAGAAGACTCCGGTATCTCCAAATGTCTTTGGGATCTGCGGAACGACGCCGATGCGCTTTGGGCTCTGTATAAAGTTGGTCTTGCCGGTGTCATTGACCTTCAGCTTCTGGAGAATGCGTCTCGAACCGGTGACAAAACATATCTCTGTGGACTAGAGAAGGCGATTCGACTCGATCTAAAGTTGGGGTTCCTGGAGCTCAATCGCTTGACCAGCACTAAAAAAGAGATCACGAGCTTGATGTCCACCAACATCTTTGCCACCCGGCCGCTAGAACCCAAGACACTTCAGTACTGTACCAACGATGTTGTCTATCTCCCGGCGTTGCATGATCTCTACTTGGGACGGATCAGTATTCATTGGCTTGCGAAGGCGCAAGAGGAGAGTTCTCGCCGGGTGGATGAGGTTCACGGTCTCGAATATGACCCTCAGTCGCCAACGAAGACGCGGGGACCGTGGGGATCAGGGGCCGACCAACCTTCTCTGACCCTGGATGAAGAGCTTGATAGGTTGGACGACTATCTGATGGAGCAAAGAGCAGAGGAGCTTGATAGGTTGGACGACTTTCTGCTGGAGGAAAGAGCAGAGGAGCTTGATAGGGAGATGTTCGGATACGATGACGAGGATTATTATGATGATGGGGGGCCGACGAACTGCAGGGATATCATTGACGATTGTGACTACTACCTGTACTATTCTGACTGATTTGGCAAGAGTCTTCAGATATTGCCTGCGGAGATGGTTCCAGTATCTGGAATGATAGCACATGTGTCGTAGCTTGAATTTAGTGGTAAAATCGTTCAGCGTTTGTTCGTCTCTGACCTTGCTAGTCAACGTCCATCTGCAACCTGAGCTTGACGTTGCCTTAACAGTATGGTGGGTGGCAGGGTGTACGCGTCTGTGTGGGAGTCACATAGCCTTGTGAGACCGGGAGACCTTGTTGAACTGGGGAGCTACACTGGGAGCAGGTCAACATGACAACTTCTTTTTGCATGTTTTCTCAACATTCCCTTCTTAAGGATTGCTCTTCTGTTTGAGGCCACCTGCATAATCACGACCTCTTTTTGCCCTTCTCATTAACCTGAGTGCGGCAAGGATTCAAGAACCTTCTCCCTTTCAGACTCCTCTATGATTTTCTACGATCTTTTACCCAGTTCTTGATACTATAGCAATCGCAATTATCGTAGCGATGCTCGAGTCACCCATCTCAATAAACAAGGCTGAAATCTCCACCCCCTCAAAATCCACCTGCCCGTTGACTTACTGCACCACGCTCGTGTGAATCCACCAACTACTTATCTTAACCTCTCAACTATGTTGTGGATCAAAGCGACAATTCGTTTAGAATGCCTCCAGCTACTGAGGAATAGAAGGGAAACTTTTTGTGCCCGTTTGTATTTCAGTTTATCACACAAGGTGCATCCCTTCCGACACACGCCCCAGAGCGACAGCACCCTCGAGATCGTCTCGCTTTCCGCAACGCCAAACATGGAAAACATCCTGGCGTCACAGATGGCAAAAAATAACGACCAAGAAGACCAAATTCTACATATATTCAAAAGTAGACACGTCGTGAGCATCACTTCCCCTCGACAGCCTCCACCCATTCGGACATCAAGTCTTCATAGTCTTCCGGCCCATAAGGCTCCGTCGCTTCCTTCAACCACCCCGCCTTTCGATGAACCTTTAACCCCATATCCCCCACCATCAAATCCAAGTACGGCACCGCATCAAACACGAAATCCGGCAGCAACTCACCCTTCCCGGCCGGATACCTCCACCTCCCAAACCGAGCATGCAACACCGTCTCATGCTGAATATTGTCCAGCGTTTTCGCCCTCCCTTCCTGATTCCTCTTCTCATCAACCGGCGGAATTGTCTTCACAGGCAGCTGATCAGCAAAATAAGCCGCGATCCACAGCCCCTGAATATGCGCCATTATCATCGTGCTGAAGTTCATGCAGATCCCCGCAAAAGCAATATCCCTCGTCTGCATGAACCTCCCAGAAGGTGGCACCATAAAACGATACAGCGTCCACGGCGTCAGTGGAGTCGAAGGATTTATCTTGTCTGTTGTTGACAGTCCCTTTGTCGCCAACAGCGGCTTCAAGTTCGAATTTTGCACCGGCTGATCCTTCAACCTGGGGAACTTGCCCAAAATCTCCGTATCAGCCTTTTCAACAGCCTCTTTGGTGAACAACTTTGCCTTGCTCGGTGTGTGAGGCAGCCCAATGTCAACATCGATGCCCTCGGGGAGAAACTTGACAGGTGGCACGTGCTTCCACCCCGTGACACAACACAGCGCGTCGGCGGGAAGCTGTGTGCCGTCGGATAGATGCACCTTTCTGTGGGACAGGCCGGTGATGTCTGCGATGTGGACTTTGACGGCGCCTTTGGTGAGGAGATCCCAGAAGCTGGTGGGGTAGTTATAGATGGAGAAGGAGGAGGCGGTGAACATGGGATGGCTCCAGGGCTTGATTTTCTTGAGCTCGGGGTGGGAGTCATATTTGTTGAGGGTGATGACGTCATTGCCGAGGACGGACCAGAAGACGTTGGTGATGGCTCGGCCGAGGGAGGTGCCGTGGTAGAAGTTGCGGAGTGTGTTGTAGCCGTCGGCGAAGCCCCAGATGCAGGGGCTGAACCATGTGAGCATGCGGGTGTCTTTGAGGCCACAAGGTTAGTACTCTGGTGCACGACATGGGTTTCTTATGGCAGGAAGAGTCCAACCTACTGACAAGTTTTTCTAGCCACTTCTTCAATGGTGTTACATAGGGTGGTGCCATCCAAACGGCACCATGACCGCTTTCTCGAATCACCCAATCGACCTTGATACCCCTAGTACCATAGGCATAGACCGCATCCCAAGCCGACTTACTCCCGCCAAAGACTGTCACCCTATCCGTCGTCTTCAACGTGTCCGCATGTTGCAAAAAGTCTGCACTGTGGAACAACGGTGCACTAAACTCCCCCTGTCCGTCAATACGCGGCAAGAATGGCTCAGAAGTCACGCCAGTAGCAACAATCAGCTTCTTCGCCAAGATCTTGCTGGGCTTGCCATCATGCTCCATAGTCAAGATCCAACCCCCGTCCGACCCATCCCGATGCTCCGCCGTCACGACCTTGTGATGAAAGCGGATCTTATCAGCAATGCCAAACTTCTCAGCATAGCTTGCCAGATATTCGTGCACGATGATGCCAGGAATATGGTCGCCGGGCTTGACACCGAACTGCTCGGTTGTCATGGGAAAGTCAGGGAACTGGTAAGTGCCGAGCATGTTATTTGTTCTGAGCTCAGAATAGAGTCGGCTTTTGGCCCAAACACCGCCGACGCTCTCTTTGTCGTCAAGGATGGCGAGAGTTTTGTCATTGTTGAGCTGGTGGTAGATCTTGGCTGAGGAGAGGCCGGCGATCCCTATGCAATCCAGTTAATGACGGGTTACGGCGCGCGGGCGGGTGGTGGCATACCTGCGCCGATGACCACAAGGTCGAGGGTTTCCATGGTGAAGGATTCGAGTTACCCGTAGAGGTACTCGGTGAATGACGGTGGGTGTTAGCTTCAAAGGATGTTCCCTGACCGGACGGAGTTGCAGGTGAGCAAGCTCTTTGACCTCCCAGACAGCTCGGGCTTGTATGCAGGTACGTATGTTCCAAGTCGAAAAGGAAGGTAACTGGTTGGCCAGTGGGTATACGCAGCGCCGTATATGATTATGACGATCGTAACTTGAAGCTCCTCATTGCTGACCCCACTCACGTTTGAAGATTATTTTCAGGAATAAGCAGGAAACCACCGAGGGGTACGTTTGCTGATGTAAAGGGAGCAGCTTGCTCCTCGGCATGCGCCCTTGAACGGGGCAACCGTCCCTGTTATGGGGAAGGTTGCAGTCGGAGCCCAGATGGGATGCCAGTCACCCAGTCAAAGAACCAACTGCATATTCGGATGTGCTCGACAGTGCATTCGATAGGCAGATGGCAAAAGTCTTTTCCCTATTCCATCTTAATGGACTGGATTCCGACCAACGGTAAAATAGCACAGCCATAAAGAGGGCAAAAAGCGCAACGTGTTGTCAGTGGTTCAGAGGCATTTGGCAGCGTGCGGGAGCTGAATGTGTTGCGTCAAGCGGCTTGGTGCCAAGCCAACATTTCCATTGAGCGTGAAGCTTCCCGTCCCGCCTAAACTTAGTTGTGATCGGCAAGCTGCAACCCCCCCTTTTGAGGACTTTCAGGGGTTCATCTTTGTTGGTGACCTGGATCAAACCTCGACTTGTGTGGTGGGGGCTTACAGGCGACATATCATGGGGATCACAAGGTGGGTGTAGGTTGTCATAAACTGCCAAAATGCAATGTCAGCTGCGCGGAAAATTCCCGAGGTTGGAAACCAATAGTTTTCTCGCCGCATTCGATAGCGCATGCGGTGTAACAACTGAAGAGGCTCTTGAGGGAGTGGGTTGGGTGTCCCTCGATGGACTGTTGAGGGATCATTGCAGGTGAGCGACTGAAAAAGTGATCGTTCTTCGCTTCTTGTTACTCAAAGGTTGCACAATCATCGAGGTCGATTTCGCCCCGTAACAAAATCTCCCAAGTCTTTTTCGAAGACGACTTTCGCCATCAAGGCGACCGTGCCAAGCAAGCTCGGACGTGACGAACAACTCGTAAAGTAGACGGCACAGTGTCATCTTTACTCCATTGAGGGGGGGAGCGTTGATGACGTGCCTCGCTGACTGATCCCGCGAACTTAGCAGCCATCATCCTGTTGATTTCTTTTTGCGTGGGGGGCGACAACAGCTAGTCGGCTTTGTGTGGGGTGGAAGCTTTTTGTTGTACGACATTCTGGACAAAGAGTGACGATTGGTGCTATTTGTTGAAGAAGAGAGCAGGAACATGCTGGTCATGTCATAGCAGAGATCAATGCGGCTCGACGTTCAGACCATGTGGAATCTATACCTCTCCATTGTCATGGATGAAAGCAAGCTATTGGTAAAGGACGGACGTGTTGCGTTTCAGTGCTCCCAGTGAAGCTCCCCGTTGCTGCCAGTACCTTTTTTCCGTCCCACGTGGCCGGCTCGATCCTTCCGATTCCCGCTTGACTAATATACCCCTCTCAAAAACTTCCAAAACGAGGGCCATCAGTTGTTCTCGCTCTTCCCCTTCAAATTTGACCACTGATACCTCTCGTGGAAAGCCTTCGTCGGCCTCCCTTTCCCAGACTCAATTCCAGACCGGCGCCTCATCGGAGAATTCTTTTTTTTTTCAACGGCAGGGTGCAGGCACCGGTTCGCTCAGCTGTTCTGCCGTACAACCGGATACCACGTGCAGCACGAACATTGCAATGTTGTAGCAAACTGCATGTTCCCATTCTCCGAAGAGGAATTTCGCCAGTTGCACGTCTCCACAGGCTGGCTTCTGCTTCGTTTCCTTCGACTAGCCTCCTGCCTCTCCCCGTCCATGGATCTGCGGTGCAAGTTTCACACGGCCGCCAACGAGGCCTTGGTCAGCCAAGGTATCCAATGCAACGGCGACTTTCCCCCTTTCCAGGGTTCTTGGTGGCCAGCATACTGAAAATGTTAACCTGGGGGGCACCACGGCTTATTACTGTTGCATGTTGCTGCCCCTCTGCTGTCCTACGGAGTACAATCCGCTTTCCCCCTTGATCAATGCTCGCACTAGGATCTTTGTCATAGCCCAGCGCTTTCCGATTGTGTTCCTGTTGAACCTATGGTGAACTCTTTTCTCTTGGTTTAAAGGCATCACCCGTACTTTTTTTTTTTTTTTTTTGGATAACCGACTGGACGTCATGGTGGACATACTTTATCAATACTCTGTCGGAACTCTTGTATTCTTGAGCCGACCTTTTTAAGGCTTCTTTTGAAGACCTCATCTTTTCTTCACCAATCGTTCTTACTTTCTGTACGGAATCTGCCGTTTTCTTCGACCATCGTCTTATAACAGGGCTTCGCCAGCTGGCCCAACTGCCACAAGCCTCATCTTTGCCAAGACCACCATACTTGGCGCTTTGACAGGCTCCCAGCGTCGCAATGGAGGCATTTATGATCGAGGCCTTCACCTTGCTTGGAGTGGCATTACTGGTTGTTGGGCTCCGAACCTATGTTAGGTTATCAACTGTTGGCATCAAGGGGTTCCAAGCCGACGATTACTTGATGCTAGTGGCAGCAGTGAGTCTATCTAGAGAATAGTGTCTGGCTCTGGTGTGGTAGAGACTAATTGGCCTCTGGCATAGGTTGCGTACGCTGTGGAAACATATCTTGCATACTCAGTTGGTGCCTTTTGGAAAGGGCTGGCGAACAATGCCATGACGGATGAGCAACGACGTCTCCTCGACCCAAACAGCGAGGAGTTCCGGTTGAGGTAAGTCCCTACGGTCGGGGCACCTTTCTACGATTCAAAAGTTGACGGTGGTGCTACAGGGTCAACGGGTCCAAGACTCAGGTTGCTGGGTGGTCCACTTACACATTTCTTTTGTGGACCGTCAAGGCGGCCATATGTACCTTCTATCTTCGTTTGACGGTGGGTTACACCAGCTCGAGTTTTCATAATAATGACTCGCTGACACCGGCGTAGGAAGGGCTGGAATACCACAAGCGGATCTACACGGGCTTTGTGTTTATCTTTGTCACATGGGTTGCCGTGCTTCTGTCGATATTGTTGGGCTGCCGTCCTCTCGAGAAGAACTGGCAGATATATCCAAACCCTGGCAGTAAGGCTTCCCTTCTTTTGCGAGCCAGAACCATTCTTATAAAACTGCTAGATTTCTGTCAGCCGGCCATCTCCAACATAGACATTTTTGTCACTCTCTCCTTGAACATCGCGACTGACGTTTACCTGATGAGTATCCCAATACCCATGTTGTGGCATGCTTCTATGAGACCCATCAAAAAGGTCGGCCTCATTGTGCTGTTCTCTGGTGGAGCGTTTGTGACGGTGGCTGGAGTGTTGCGGTGCATTCTGATTGTCACGGTTAGTTGGCAACATTCTGAGGACAAGAAGAGAACAAGGCAAGTGACTGACATTGAGATATTTATTGGCAGGACCCAATCAATGGTGCTCAACAAGCGGGCTCATGGGCAGTACGAGAGACATTTGTGGCTGTAGTAACCTCCAATTTACCAATGTGTGTTCCATTGATCAACAGATGGGGCCGCCCAATTCTGGGAAGCATTCGGTCTCTCAAATCGACGACAGGCAGGATGACGCGTTCTGGTCGCTCAAACCCAAGATATGGAGCCTTCAAGCTTGAGGACAAGAACCCGAGACGTGGGCTGGGACCGAGGAGTGTCAACCCCATCACTGAGCTCACAATATCGGAAATTGAATTGAGCGAACTCCCATACATCCAGCAACAGGAGGACGTATGGAATCCGAATATGGCTGGTTATGACCTGGAGAGGGGACTTGAAGATGATGGATTGAACCGGAATGGGTTCATCTTGAAGGAAACCTCGCTGCAAGTGTCAGAGTCGAGAAGCAACATTGTCGGTGCTGGAATAGATGACCGCGACTTTGGAGATTATTACCTGGTGGAACAGGCAAAGAAGAGTGCCGAACTCATGGGGACGTCACCACCGAGTAGGAACAGGAAGGGTTCAAGTGGCAACCGCCAGGATCGAAGAACGCCGTGAATAGGTACTGGGCACTGCTGCACGCAATATCGACACCACCGCCACGAAGCAGGTGCAAAATGGGGCTTTGTATCGCTGGTTATTCAAATGATGGGGGTCAATAGTGAATGGAGCACGCTGAAATTTGCATTGTTGCTCCGGCAGTATTTGGCGGCCATTACCTTTGGAGCACAACAATAGCAACAGTCATGAAAACGCCCACATACTTTTGTCGCTGTGCAAGCTGCTCAGCTTTCACTCTGCCTTCCGCACGCAGTCCTCTCATTTTGCTCATTGGGTACACAAGAAACTTCGCGATCTCTTTCTTCGGCCAACACTCGACCTCTTCAGTCACACCAACGAACTGCCCTCCGGTCTTTCTACATCGCAATCAAAAACATCAACAGTTTTTGTCGATTTACAAAGTTTCCAAGATGTCGTCGACTAAGCTTTCCCCTCCTCCCTCGTTGCCCACGGCCCCCTTGGCCCCGCGTCTTTCCACCCGTCTCGGCAGCCGTACCCTTGATGGCTGGCACCCGTCCGCTTGTTGGTTTGAAAGGCAGCGTCCCTATGAGATGCCGGAGGGTATTCGTCTCTGCAGACTTGTAAGTTACCGAAAAGAAACTTTGCCATGTCCGGGAGCCACGGGTGCCTTTGAGAACGATCGCTGTTTGCTGTTTGTCCTGCTTCTTCTCCTTTTCCCCAGCGCACCAGCACATTATCTCAGGCCCTTCATTGTCCGATCTTGTTACCTTCAGAAACGTGAGTTGCTAACATGTAGCAGAACTCCAACCATGTCTATACCGCAGAGGACTACGGCCATCTTGAGCAGTTTTGGAACCCCACGTTTCACCGACCGTGTCTCGATTGCATCCCCGACACCAGGCCCGCCAACTCTGCCCAAATCCCCAACGATGTGAGAAGAGAGCTCCGGCAGAACTCTTCGGTGCTGGGGTACTTTGAGAGTGCCCAAGTGGCCAAAGAGAATGCACAGCGTGAGCAGCGAGTTCGTCTTGCCGCCCTCCGCAAGAACCCCAGTCCCAATGATCCCTACATCAAGGCGGTCAGACCCGAGAACTGTAAGCACCTGGTTAATTCCAATTCAACCTTATGCTTTCCGCCTCGATACTCTCGAGATTGGGAATCTGAAACCAATCAGCCAACACCAGAAACAGGGAAAAGAGTCTTGCTCACGCCCGGAACCCCTCCGGCCTCGCCTGCTCGCGTGTTTCCGACCAGCTCGCTTGAGAACAAGAAGCGGCTGCCGAAGCCGCTGTACCGCTGGTTCAGCTTCGGGCCCGCCATTGTCCCCGAGCGGACCCCTTTCTTATTCCTTGGCGCGGTTGGGCAGCCCAGTCGGGTCGAGACACACTCGACTTCTGGCTCAGTCCTGGGCAAACACGCTCGCGACAGTGATGACGAGACGGACGGCGAGTTCCTCGAGGTTGGCGGGCCGAGGCCGAGGATGAATGTTGCCCGGCTTTGGGAGAAGTACACCCAGATACGGGAGACTGATTGGATCGCCGCCGCCAAGGGATTCGTGGAGAAAGTTGCCCAAACGATTGGAGACCAGGTGACGATTGCAGGGTTCGTGGTATTATTTTCGACACTGTTGTTCCTGCTTATGATAGGCGTTGGGGTGTTGCGAGCGGTGGCCTATCTGTTGCAGATCACGTACGGACATGAGGAGATTGTGGTCAGGGAGGAGGTTGAGGACGTCAAGAGCCAGGTTCCGGTTTTTCAGAATATCAACATTGACGCGGTGATAGCTGGGGGTTTGCTCGGAGCATTGGAGAGATCGGATTGCGGATGCTGTTGCTGCTGAGGCTGAGGCTGAGGCTGTTGAGACGTTTTTGGGACGACTCTAGTCTTTTCTACGCAGCATGCGGTTCGTCGTTGAGGTATAACGACAAATTTATCACCCGTTGCACTTGGTTGACAATCCCTTTTGCTTCCTATGACAGCCACCGACAGGATCCGAGTGGGTATTATCGAAACTCCGCGAGGCATATACAGCATCCCAGGCGGGTAGTACCGAAGCTTTAAAAGGCGTTGGGGATTATTTCGAAGGCCTTTCCTCATCGACAAGAGGCATACAAAGCATCCAAGTGCGCATTATCGAAGCTTTGAAAGGCATATTGCCACATACTGAAGGTGTGTAAACCGGATTGGGAGGTGTATCAGGTCATCAAAAAAGGCATGTGGGTTGGTTTGTAAGGGCTAGATGAATACCAATCAGTCGTCTGTGACGGTGGCTGTGTGTGCCCGTCAAACATTACATATAGTGCATCCAGGTAACAAGATGTCGATCTTATTATCCTGGCATTCCTTTTGGAAGGTTTTCTCAATGATTAATGCACTGCTAGCGGGTGGCCGTCACATCGTCGTTGCTATTTTGGAAGGCGTATATGTACACCACAGCATGCATTCGCTAGATATATATTCACATAGCAAGACTAGAAGAACTATCTTTCTTGAGGCGAAGGTTTTGGACTGGCAGCCCAGTTTATTTGATACATCATTTACCAATTCAAATGTGAGGCTATTCCCAATGACGTGATATCGGCCTCCCCGCTTTCTGCCCCCCCCCTTTCCCTCCGCGCTATCCCCGCCAAGCCGCTGCGTTGTGTCACGCAGCTCTTTCTTTGGTACGCCCTTTGCTTTACCACAGGATACTAATTACCCAAAAACCTCGGGGTTAATTTTCCTTTTGTGAGCCGCCTGTGTAATTGTCTGTCACATCCTTCAATTATAACATCTTGCAGTGTCCAAGCTCTCAATATATCAACTTCGACTACGACGCCAGCCAACACCACCAGCAAAAGAGCCCCATCCACAGACGCAGCAGCAATGGCATCCTCCGACCCCCCCAAAGGGAGAGGCTTCTCCCTCTCCTGCGAGTGCGGCTACATCAGCATGACCACCCCCTCTCGCACCCCCTCAGGCATGGCACACTGCCACTGCAGAACCTGCCAAAAGCAATCGGGTTCCGCATTTGGGACCTCGGTTTATTACCCGACAGATCAAGTCTTTCCTTTGCCTGCGGACTTGGAGGTTAAGCTAGCGGTGTTTGAGCATGGGACGGACAGCGGAAATACGATGAGGTGTTATTTCTGTCCCAGGTGCGGAGTGAGGATCATGCACCAGGGGATTTTACCGAATGGGAGCTGGAGGGGGATGATGAGTTTCAAGGCGGGGACGTTTGATGAGTGGCCTGGGGAGGAGGGGGGCTTGGATTGGAAGGGGATGGGGGCGAGGCATATCTGGACCAGGAGTGCGAGGATGGGGCTTTGTAGGGAGTGGGAGGGGTATGAGAGGTATCCGGAGGATATGGTGGACAAGAAGAAGGAGAAGGGTGCTTGAGGGGGTTGGTCGAGGGGAAGGAGAGGGTTAGGGATAGGGTTAAACTGGGAGCTGTCCGTTGGTATCCGAGTCAACTTTGATGTCTGTGAAAGTGAACACATATAACGAGGCTCTGAATTCCCTGGTAAACTGTAAATGTGCCAGGTATCATGGTATCACGTGTCACCTTGAGAGTCATGGGCTGTCATCACTCAGGAACAGCCATGACCCTGAATGTCAATTAAGTGGGGCAGCCATGCACGCCAAACTTTTGTGCAGGGTCGCCGGAGTAGCCCAGATTCCAAACGGCGCTTCTTTCTCCAGACCATGCGACCGTTGCTGCAGCTTTCCAGATCGTCATTCAACGTCCTTCGTTCACGCTTTGTACATACAATGGCTCCCGGTCAGCACTTTTGCTTTGGCTCCCATGCCCTGACAGCGCGGGACCCAGCCTTCTGCGCGCTCTGCCCCGCCATTTCCGAGCCATCCGAAGCTCGAGGGCCATGCGCACCTTGACGAACACTGCTGACATTTCTCGACAAACAGTCTCCGACCCTCGTCCGATCGTTATCTCCGGCCCCTCCGGCGTCGGAAAGGGAACTCTCTATGGCCGCTTGTTCCAAGTATGGCCTGCCCTACCCCACGCGCACAACCTTTTCCTGCCACAAGACCAGACAAGAACCAGACGAGAGACCGACGATGTTGACTTGACATGCCTACCTAGAACCACCCCGAAACCTTCACTCTTTCCGTTTCGCACACCACCCGCGGCCCCCGCCCAGGCGAGGCTGATGGCGTCCACTATCACTTCGTAACAAAGGATAATTTTGAGGCGCTAAAGAAGGCCGACGGCTTCATCGAGAGGTAAAACGCCCGCGGTCATCTACACAGAGGAGGAGCAAGCCCGGCTAACGGCTGTGGAATAGCGCGAAATTCGGCGACAACTACTACGGCACCTCCAAACAGACGATCGAAGAGCAAAAGGCCAAGGGCAAGGTCACAGTTTTGGATATCGAGGTTGAGGGCGTGAAGCAGATCCAGGCGCAAAAGTACCCTGCGCGATATGTCTTCATTGCGCCGCCCAGCGAGGAGGCGCTGGAGCAGAGGCTGAGGGGAAGAGGCACGGAGAGCGAGGAGAATATCCAGAAGAGGTTGAGACAGGCCAAGGTTGAGTTGGAGTATGCCAAGGTGCCGGGAGTGCATGAGAAGATTATTGTTAATGATGTAAGTTGAGGATTTGGGTGCTTTGGGTGTTGTGATGGGGTGCTAATGCGCTGGGACTCTCTAGGATCTGGATAAGGCGTACAAGGAGCTGGAGGAGTTTGTGTTCGCGGAGGCTGAGGCTTGAGGATGGTTTGGAATTGGAGTTGGGGCTCGAGTTATGTAAATGGAACTTTTTATTACCACTGCCAATTTCCAGCATGTCTTCCTGGATGTCTTTGCTGATTGGAAGACTTTTCATGCTGTCCTACGGTGTGGCTGGCCACGAGACAGTCAAAATGACGCAGAGCGTTTGGTACATCGCCGCCTCGACTGGCGTTTCCGCCTTTTTCAACATTCAGCTTGTTAAATTTTAGTCTGAATAACGAAGCCATGGCCCATGACACAAATTTTGCCATCATAATTTACCAGCGCGGAGGATTTCTTCGACTCTCTTGTAGCTGTCCTCTTCAACGTTCTGCCGCTCTATTTAAGCAAGCGTTGCGACCTGGTGGATGCCAGCGACTCCTCGTTGAAAATACATTCTGATGAGAGCTCTGACGATGACGATGACCGTTCCTACGCGGGGCAGAATGTGTCGTGCGCAAGGTGCGGTCACAACGTACAACAGCACTTCAAGGTCACCTGGACTGGTTCTTGGCCCCAGACCATTGGGCGGTAGGGGCATAGGGACTGTACCATTGTTGCGGAGCAAGTGTTAATAGTCGGGAATGCACTTGAATGTAGGTAGGCTTCTTGGTCACACCATGGGTCAAGGTGAGGTCCTTTACATACCCCTTATCTCTTATCGGGCCCGAGCTACACCATTGGCTCCGCTCAGCCAACTCATCAAGCATTTCTTGAAGCTCTGATTGATAGCTTCTTTCGCAATTCATCATCTTTCACCAAACTCTTTTGACCTATATTTGGAACCACTCTATCACCAACTCGCTTGTCTAGCTAACTCGCTTATCACGCACGTTAACTTGTATTGGGGCTCGCCGGGAAGTTCTGGAGTCGAAGAATGTAACTTGGTGGGTGCTTCAGCTGGTGCTTTCTTCAGAGCTTTCCGCTTAACTGGTGCCTTTTAAACCTCCTTGCCTGGCGGTATGCCTTGGCTGCTTCCAGCGCTGCCGTCAGATCAATCAATCAACTTTGGACCTCGGATTTGATTTGATTGAAATGTTTAGCTGTCGCATCTGATTTGATTGATTTGATTGAACTGATCTGACCAAATCTGATGACTGTGGTACCCGATGAAGCTATTCCCTACACTAAACCTCCCTAACCCTGACTCCTCCGAGCTCGATGCAACCATTCCGCGTCCAATTCTTCATCAATTGAAGCATCTCGATCATGGCATCCTTCAGGGA